>JAHHZJ010000596.1:0-137397 GCA_021437245.1 Aegilops speltoides | reverse complement strand
TCCTCCCTTAAGCCCATGGTATCTCGGGCGTAATGATGTCAGCGGAGGTTGGTCTTACAATTAGGCAAGGGCTGGGGTTGGGGCCGTGTTACTCTGGCGATGCTCGGATCGTGCGGTGGTCTTGGTTGATGTTGCTTGGTAGCGTTTGGCGTGTCCGGCCGTTTAACGGCGGACTCAAAATGCCTTAAAGGCTGCTCAGTATTCGCGCGAGAGCATTGTGTTCCTCCGTTCGGAGGAGCATTCCGTATTTCCGTTGACCGTGATGACTCCACGAGGGCTGGCATCTTGAGCTTGAGGTATGCGTGTCTGGCACCGCGTTGAACTTTGCGAGCGCGATTCGTCCGGCGAAGCGTGATAGCCACTGCGGAATGGGACTATGTCAAAGATTAACTCCTCGCTCCGGAAATTGTCAGGGATCGAAGACCACTTCGGTGTGGTGAGCACTGTACAATTGGCCTCAACACCTGGTATGATGCCTTTGAAGGTCGTCTTTGTAGGTTTAATCCTTGAGGGTCTATGCCCATCTTGCGCCTTGTATCTGATAAAGCGAGGTTCAGGCTCTTGCCACCGTCCATCGGGACTCGTGAGTGAAATCCATCGGCGATTGGGTCTAAAACCAATGCGGCGAATCCGCCATGGCGGATCTTGGTCGGATGGTCTCGTCGATCGAAAGTGATCGGGCAAGAGGACCATGGATTGAACTTGGGCGGCGGCTCCATCGCATATACGTCCCTTAGTGCAAGCTTCCGCTCCCTCTTGGGTATATGGGTTGCGTATATCATATTCACCGTCCGCACTTGTGGGGGGAAACCCTTCTGTCCTCTATTGTTTGGTGGTCGGGTATCTTCCTCGTCGTCGCTGTGCAGCCCCTTGTCATTGTTTTCGGCAATTAACTTGCCTGCCTGCTTGAATACCCAACAATCTCTGTTGTTGTGATTAGCGAGCTTTTGAAGTGCCATGTATCTGGCATAAGCGGTCGAGTATTCGGTCCAAATTGGACGGACCGGAGTGGTTCTTTTGAATGGCTTCTTCCGCGACGGGTTTAGAGCCTCGGAATCCGGCGTTGACTGCCGTATCCTCCTTGTCGTCGCGATTAATCGGCGTTTATTTTAACTTCGCGCGACCTGCCATTGTGGTCCTTGGTATCCGGACTGCGGAAATTTTCTTGAGGTTGTTGTTGCGAGCTAGCAGTTATCCTCTCCCACGAAGCGGGTCATTAGAGATGTGAGGGCTGCCATGGATTTGGATTTTCTGTCCTAGGTGCGGGCTAGCCACTCGTCGCGGATGTTATGTTTGAAGGCTGCTAGGGCCTCTGCATCCAGGACGGTCGGCGATTTGATTTTTCTTTGTTAAGAACCGTGTCGAAACTATCGGCCGATTAAATCTGGCTGCTGAATTATGTGGCTTAGGTCATCGGCATCTGGTGGTCGCACATATGTGCCACAGAAGTTGTCGAGGAATCGGCTTCGGTCTTCCCAACACCCAATTGACTCTGCGGGCAAGCTGTTAAGCCAATGCCGAGCTGGTCCTTTAAGCTTGAGTGGGAGATACTTGATGGCATGGAGATCGTCGCGCGGGCCATATGGATGTGAAGGAGATAATCTTGATCCAAACCGCGAGTCTGTTGTGCCATCGTAGGATTCAATGTTCTGGGTTTAAACCCTTGAGGGATTTGATGATTCATTACTTTGTCAGTGAAGCATAGCGGGTGTGCGGTGCCTCTATATTGAGCAATATCACGATGTAGCTCGAGTGAGTGTTGTCTGTTGTGTTCGGCCCGGCCGGAGTTATTGTATCCGTGCGATGGTATTAAATGCGTGGGTTGTGGGGCCCACGTGATCCATAGATGGATCTGGATTGCCTTGCTTTGTCCTCAATATATCTAGCAAGTCCGTAGCGTTCCCTCTTGGCCCGTACTTTTGGAGCGATGCGGACTACGGTCTTGGTAGAGGCCTAGATGCCTCTCTGTCGCGACCACGGGGTGGTCGGTCGGTCGTATGTCTTGTGGTGATGAAGGTATGTATGCTTCCTCCTCTAATCGGGGAGCAACTTGCGTTTTAGGTAGCTTTTGGAGGCGTTCGAGTTCGTACTCTTGGTCACGAGGACCTCGGTCCATCGATCGGCCAGCAGTCTGATCATCTTGAAGCTGCTGCTGCTTTTCTTTAGGCTATTTGCCATGGCGATAAGCTTGTGTTTAAACAGCTCTTGTTCGGCGGGATCCTCGGGCACGGCGAATTAAATCGTCGTTGAGGCTTGCCTCGTCTTGGAGGAGGTATGTAATTATCATCTTGACCTCTTCATCTGCGCTCTCTCGTGAGGGCTTGCTACGCATCCTCTGCGCTGAATCTTCTTTGGAGGGATTGTCTTCGGCACTTTACGGGGTATTATTATCTCCTATGCAGAATCTCCATTCTTCTTTGTGGCGGGATTTAAATGGCGCTTGGCGTCGTCGGCGCTTGGGCTGTTCTTTAAGGAATCTGCCTCCGCTGCTTCTTCGCCGTCCCCTCTTTTGGGGTGTCCACCATGTATATTTCATATGACGAGGTGGTCTTGCGATTGCTACTATAGGCGCTGGTTCTTGTTAAATCTCCGGCATCGTCGTCCATACCGTCGATGTCTTCGGAGTCGTAGTCTAGCATGTCTGTTAGATCGTTGACAGTGGCCACAAAGTGGGTGGTGGGTGGGCCTTGAATTTCTTCGTCGTCCGTATCCCAACCGTCCTGGCCATAGTCCGGCCAGATCTCTCCGGATAGCGAGAGATATTTTAGCGAATTTAGGATGTCGCCAAAGGGCGAGTGTTGGAAGATGTTCGTGGCGGTGAACTCCATGACCGGCGCCCAATCAGATTCGATTGGCAGGGGCGCGGGAGGTTTGGAGTCGGCGAAGTCCGGCACCTCGAGTCACGAGCCGCAAGGACAAGGTTAGTGTTCGGCTCCATCACCGTGGAAGTTGCAGCCCGGCGGTGTCCAGCCACGGTCCTCGTCTGGCGATCGGCTCCGGACTAAGGGCCGGAGCAGACTCGTGTGTGGCCACCAAGGCACTGTCCGGCGGCAAAGCTAGATCATGCCCATCGTGACAGTGCGGCACGCTCGGCTGTGGCTCGAGCTCGTCGAAGATCAAGTCCCGCGGATGTCGGCCGTGAAGTTTAGGCTTCGAACCCGACACGGCGGCCGGGCGTAACTTCGATCTGCTCGGATGGCCAAGTGAATTAGCCCGCAGCCTTGGCCGCCCGAATCTGAAGATCTTTCCGGGAGAAAAGTCTCACCCTGGACAGCGTCGTTGTTGATTGAATAAGCCATCGAGCCTATCGGTGACGACACAGAGGAACTCTCAATGAAAGCACCAATATCGGTGTCAAAACCGGCGGATCTCGGGTAGGGGTCCCGAGCTGTCGTCTAGGCGGATGGTAATAGGAGGCGAGGACACGATGTTTTACCCGGTTGGGCCCTCTTGATGGAGGTAAAACCCTACGTCCTGCTTGATTAATATTGATGATATGGGTAGTACAAGAGTGGATCTACCACGAGATCAAGGAGGCTAAACCCTAGAAGCTAGCCTATGGTATGATTGTTGTAATGGAGGTTATGTCCTACGGACTAAAGCCCTCCGGTTTATATAGACACGGAGAGGGCTAGGGTTCTGTGAGTCGGTTACAATGGTAGGAGATCTACATATCCGTATCGCCAAGCTTGCCTTCCACGCCAAGGAAAGTCCCATCCAGACACGGGACGGAGTCTTCAATCTTGTATCTTCGTAGTCTTGGAGTCCGGCGGACGATGATAGTCCGGCTGTCCGGACACCCCCTAGTCCAGGACTCCCTCAGCACCCGTGGGCAACTGCGCTCCTCGCCGCTCCGACTCCTCGGTGGCTAACGTCGCCACTGACCCTACTGCTCGCCAACAGCAGGATTCGTCGCTGCCACCATCCGTGCGGTGCGACGGACGTACCGCATGCAATTCCATCACCCATTCCAGCCATGGCGTTGTTTGCTCATGCTCATTGCGGGCCGGCAAATGCGTAGGCTGCACTGCTCATGGCATGTGATCTTCTGCGTTACCGTCTGCCCAACGACCTCTATGACGACTAGCTCAGCTGCATCGCCGAGCTCGTCAACGCCGCCAGTGAGGCCCCTGCACCGTCCTGTTCGCCTCGTCCTCCGCCGTCCCTGGCGGGCGATGTGGCTCACGGCGCACCTCCTCCTCCTCCTCTGCACGGCGTGGACCCTGAGCCCAGGCATGATGAAGAAAGCTGCTAGGTGGTGCAGCAGCCGCAGGCCGATGCACGTGCGCTTCCAGCGCCGCCGCGTCAAGACCACGTGCCACCAGAGGCTGCAGCGCGCGGGAGCTAAGACCAAGCTCCTCCCATGCGACCGACCCCTGTGAATGCGGCAGGCTGCCGTGCTTTCACCCCGGAGCTGCGCCGCGTCGTTTGGCCCGGCAAGTTCAAGGCGGATCTGCCTCCATGCTACGACGGCACTCCTGACCCCGCGGAATTTCTCCAGCTCTACGAGATGAGCATCAAGGCGGCAAACAGCAACGACAAGGTCATGGCGAATTGGTTCCCCAACGGCCCTCAAGGATGGCGCGTGTTCTTGGCTCTTGAACCTTCCGGTGGGGTCAATCTCCTCCTGGGATGAGCTACGCGAGCGCTTCATCGCCAACTTCCAGGGCACTCGCGACCGCGCTCCTGCAGCAGGCGACCTGTGGTGCATAAGGCAGCAGCCGGGCGAGACTTTGCCCAAGTACATACAACGCTTCACGAACGTTCGCCTTAACATCCCGAAGGTGTCGGACGAGGCCATCATCTCGGCGTTCTCTGATAGCGTCCGGGACGTCAACATGAAGGAGGAGCTCGCCATACACGAGGACCTGTGTTCGGCTCTGGAGATGTTCAACATGGCAGCCAGGTGCGCGAGGGCAGAGGAAGGTCGCCTCTCCCTCCCGGAGCTTCCGGAGGTCGATCCTGAAGACAAGAAGGCCAAGGCTAAGGAAGTGAAGCGTAAGGGCCCCGTCGTGCTAGACGCAGAGCCCGAGATGAAGTGCGACTATGACCATGATGAGCCTCCTAGGAGAAACCGCCCGTTCTGCGTCTTCCACAACGTCCACAACCACAACACCAACGACTACCAGGAGCTCAAGGCAATCCGCGATGGCCACCTTGGCCGCCGTCCCGAGTGCGGCGACCGCGGCTACGGTCATGGAGGAGGTCGCGGTGGAGGCTGCTGGGACAACCGCAACCCCCACCAGGACTGACACGATCAACCTCATGAGGACCGCTGGCAGGGACAGCCTCGTGATGGCCCCTGGCGAGACCAGCCTCGCGAGGACTGTCCCCAGGGCAATGCTGGCCTCCCTCCGCTGCCGCCGCCGTCGAGGCAAAACAACGACAACCACTAAGATGATGGGGCTGGGGGCTTCCAAGAGCCTCATGCGATTGCTTGCATCCTGGGCGGCACTCAGGCTCCCACCTCTCATCGCAACTTCAAGTAGTTCGCTCGTGAGGTGAACGCGGCCCTTCCCAAGCTTGAGGCATCTCATCCCCTCAGGTGGTTCAAGCACGCCATCACATTTGACTCCATGGACCATCTCAAGTGCTCAGCCACCGTTGGCGTGCTCTCGATGCTCTGCACGCCAACCATCGGCAACATCCTCATCACCAAGACCCTCATCAATGGCGGTGCGGGACTCAGCATTCATTCCATCGAGACGTTTGAGACGCTTCAAGTGCCCTACGACCAGCTTCTGTCTACCAAGCCTTTCTCAGGGGTGACCGATGGCTCCACCGTTCCCATAGGGCAGATCCACCTCCCTGTCACCTTCAGCAAGCGCGACAACTACCACACCGAGCTCATCGACTTTGACGTCGCCCGCATCCGCCTCCAGTACAATGCCATCCTCGGGTATCCGGCCCTCGCCAAGTTCATGTCAGCGATGCACCATGGCTACAGTGTCCTTAAGATTCCAGGAAGTGGCGGTATTATCACGGCCGCCTGCGACGAAAAGGATGCGGTGTGCTCCCTCGAGCGCGCCTACCAGGCTGATACGTCTCCAACGTATCTATAATTTTTGATGTATTCATGCCATGTTTATAATATTTCTACATGATTTTGGTATGATTTGGTTAGAACTAACCCAGACTGACTTTGTCTTAAGCAGAACTATTGTGGTGTTGTTTTTGTGCAGAAATAGAAGTTCTCGGAATGCGCTGACAATCAACGGAGATTTTTCCTGGAAAATATAAAAAATACTGGAACAAAAAGTTATCAGAGAGGAGTCCGTGGGGCCCACAAGGGTGGGGGCATGCCCACCCCCCTGGGGCGCGCCCCTGTGCCTCGTGGACTCCCCGTGGGCCCCCCTAACTTGTTCTCGACGCCAACCTCTCCTATAAATACAGAAACATCCAGAAAATAACCTAGATCGGGAGTTCCGTTGCCGCAAGCCTCTATAGCCACGAAAAACCAATCGGGACCTGTTAAGCACCTGCCGGAGGGATCCATCACCGGTGGCCATCTTCATCATCCCGGCGCTCTCGATGACGAGGAGGGAGTAGTTCACCCTCGGGGCTGAGGGTATGTACCAGTAGCTATGTGTTTGATCTCTCTCTCTCTCTCTCTCTCTCTCGTGTTCTTGATTTGGCATGATCTTGATGTATGGCGAGCTTTGCTATTATAGTTGGATCATATGATGTTTCTCCCCCTCTACTCTCTTGTAATGGACTGAGTTTTCCCTTTGAAGTTATCTTATCGGATTGAGTCTTTAAGGATTTGAGAACACTTGATGTATGTCTTGCGTGGGATACCCGTGGTGACAATGGGGTATTCTATTGATTCACTTGATGTATGTTTTGGTGATCAACTGCGAGTTCCGTGACCTTGGGAATCTATGCATAGGGGTTGGCACACGTTTTCTTCTTGACTCTCCAGTAGAAACTTTGTGGCACTCTTTGAAGTTCTTTGTGTTGGTTGAATAGATGAATCTGAGATTATGTGATGCATATCGTATAATCATAACCGCGGATACTTGAGGTGACATTGGAGTATCTAGGTGACATTAGGGTATTGGTTGATTTGTGTCTTAAGGTGTTATTTTGCTACGAACTCTAGAGCTATTTGTGACACTTATAGGAATAGCCCAATGGATTGATTGGAAAGAATAACTTTGAGGTGGTTTCGTACCCAATAATAATCTCTTCGTTTGTTCTCCGCTATTAGTGACTTTGGAGTGACTCTTTGTTGCATGTTAAGGGATAGTTATATGATCCAATTATGTTATTATTGTTGAGAGAACTTACACTAGTGAAAGTACGAACCCTAGGCCTTGTTTCGAAGCATTGAAATGCCGTTTGTGCTCAATTTTATCATTAGTTACCTTGATGTTTTTATATTTTCAGATTACAAAAACCTATATCTACCATCCATATTGCACTTGTATCACCATCTCTTCGCAGAACTAGTGCACCTATACAATTTACCATTGTATTGGGTGTGTTGGGGACACAAGAGACTCTTTGTTATTTGGTTGCAGGGTTGTTTGAGAGAGACCATCTTCATCCTACGCCTCCCACGGATTGATAAACCTTAGGTCATCCACTTGAGGGAAATTTGCTACTGTCCTACAAACCTCTGCACTTGGAGGCCCAACAACGTCTACAAGAAGAAGGTTGCGTAGTAGACATCAAACTCTTTTCTAGCGCCGTTGCCGGGGAGGTTAGTGCTTGAAGGTATATCTTTAGATCTTGCAATTGAATCTTTTAGTTTCTTGTTTTATCACTAGTTTAGTTTAAAAAAGAAAACTAGAAAAAAAATGGAATTGAGGTTGCCTCATATGCTTCATCTTTTTAATGTCTTTCGTGAAAATAAGGATTCTGATAATTGTGCCAAAGTGTTAGAAGAAGAATGCATTAAAATGTTTGGCACTAAATCTTTGAATGATGAGCCTGATTGCAATGTTGTTAGTATGAATTCCTTGAATATCCTTGATTCTAATGATATGCAAAGCGACAAGCGTGGGGATGATATGATTGATTAAGATGATATTTTTTCTCCCCCAAGTTTTGATGAGCAAATTTATTATGATGAAAACATGCATCCTATCTATAATGATTATTGTCATGAAACTTATGCTATAAAGAGTAATGATATCCATGAAACTTGTCATCATGGTTTTATTGCTCAAATTGATTATGTGAATAAAGTCTCACATGATAGTTATTTTGTTGAGTTTGCTCCCACAACTATTCATGAGAAGAAATTTGCTTATGTGGAAAGTAATAAAAATTCTATGCTTATGCATCATGAAAAGAGTGCTTTATGTGATAGTTATATTTTTGAATTCATTCATGATGCTACTGAAAATTATTATGAGGGAGGAACATATGCTTGTAGGAATTGCAATAATATCAAGTTTCCTCTCTATGTGTTGAAAATCTTGAAGTTATGCTTGTTTTGCTTTCCTATGCTAGTTGATTCTTGTTCCCATAAGTTGTTTGCTCACAAAATCCCTAGGCATAGGAAGTGGGTTAGACTGTAATATGCTAGTCATATTCTTCATGATGCTCCCGTTATGTTTCAATTCTTATCTTTTATGTGAGCATCGTTGAAATCATCATGCCTAGCTAGAAAGGAATTAAAGAAAAGCGCTTGTTGGGAGACAACCCAAAATTTACCCATACTGTTTTTGTATGTCCACATGATTAAGATACTATAGTAATCATGTTTTATAGCTTTTGTTTCAATAAAGTGCCAAGTAGAACCTTTGGGAAGACTTGGGTGAAAGTTAATGCGATCTTGCTGTAAAAAACAGAAACTTTATGCTCACGAGAATAATTGTCATTTTTAACAGAAGAGTGATTTAAAGTTGATTTATTTTGAAAAAGATTAATAGACAAATTCTTCACGTCCACCAATTTATTTCAGAATTTCTGGAGTTACATAAGTATTCGAGAGTTACAGATTACTACAGACTGTTCTGTTTTTAACAGATTCTGTTTTCTACGTGTTGTTTGCTTATTTTGATGAATCTATGAGTAGTATCGGAGGGTATCAACCATAGAGAAGTTAGAATACAGAATATATTACACCAATATGAATTTAGAATGAGTTCACAACAGTACCAAAAGTGGTGATTTATTTTCTTATACTAATGGAGCTTACGTGTTTTCTGTTGAGTTTTGTGTTGTGAAGTTTTCAAGTTTTGGGTAAAGATTCAATGGATTATGGAATAAGGAGTGGCAAGAGCCTAAGCTTGGGGATGCCCAAGGCACCCCAAGGTAATATTCAAGGACAACCAAGAGCCTAAGCTTGGGGATGCCCCGGATGGCATCCCCTCCTTTGTCTTCGTTCATCGGTAACTTTACTTGGAGCTATATTTTTATTGAGCACATGATATGGGTTTTGCTTGGAGCGTCATTTTTATTTATTTTGCCTTGCTTGCTGTTTGAATAATATCCCAAGATCTTAAATTCTTAAATGTTAGAGAGTCTTCACATAGTTGCATAATTATTTGACTACTCATTGATCTTCACTTATATAGTTTGTTATTTGCTCTAGTGCTTCACTTATATCTTTTTAGAGCACGATGGTGGTTTTATTTTGAAGAAATTGTTGAACTCTCAAGCTTCACTTATACTATTTTGAGAGTCTTTTAGAACAGCATGGTAATTTGCTTTGGTTATAAAACTAGTCCTAATATGATAGGCATCCAAGAGGGATATAATAAAAACTTTCATATAAAGTGCATTGAATAATAAGAGAAGTTTGATTCCTTATGCTTGTTTTGAGATATGAAGATGCCGATATTAGAGTCATGCTAGTGGAGTAGTTGTGAATTTGAGAGATACTTGTGTTAAAGTTTGTGATTCCCGTAGCATGCACGCATGGTGACCCGTTATGTGATGAAGTTGGAGCATGATTTATTTATTGATTGTCTTCCTTATGAGTGGAGGTCGGGATCGCGTGATGGTTAACTCCTACCAACCCTTCCCCTAGGAGCATGCCCGTAGTGCTTGGTTTTGATGACTTGTAGATTTTTGCAATAGGTATGTGAGTTCTTTATGACTAATGTTGAGTCCATGGATTATACGCACTCTCACCCTTCCACCATTGCTAGCCTCTCTTGTGCCGCGCAACTTTCGCCGGTACCATACACCCACCATATACCTTCCTCAAAACAGCCACCATACCTACCTATTATGGTATTTCCATAGCCATTCCGAGATATATTGCCATGCAACTTTCCACCGTTCCGTTTATTATGACACGCTTCATCACTGTCATATTGCTTTGCATGATCATGTAGTTGACATTGTATTTGTGGCAAAGCTACCATTCATAATTCTTTCATACATGTCACTCTTGATTCATTGCACATCCTGTTACACCGCCGGAGGCATTCATATAGAGTCATATTTTTTTTTCTAAATATCGAGTTGTAATTGTTGAGTTGTAAGTAAATAAAAGTGTGACGATTTTCACTATTAGAGCATTGTCCTAGTGAGGAAAGGATGATGGAGACTATGACTCCCCCACAAGTCGGGATGAGACTCCGGACAAAAAATAAAAGAAAAGAAAAGAAAAAAAGAGGCCAAAAAAAAGAGAAGGACAAAAAAAATGAGAGAAAAAGAGACAAGGGGCAATTCTACTATCCTTTTTCCACACTTATGCTTCAAAGTAGCACCATGATCTTCATGATAGAGAGTCTCCTATGTTGTCACTTCTATATACTAGTGGGAATTTTTCATTATAGAACTTGGCTTTTATATTCCAATGATGGGCTTCCTCAAAAGTGCCCTAGGTCTTAGCAAGCAAGTTGGATGCACACCCACTTAGTTTCTTTTTGAGCTTTCATACAGTTATAGCTCTAGTGCATCCGTTCCATGGCAATCCCTACTCACTCACATTGATATCTATTGATGGGCATCTCCATAGCCCGTTGACACGCCTAGTTGATGTGAGACTATCTTCTCCTTTTTTGTCTTCTCCACAACCACCATTCTATTCCACCTATAGTGCTATATGTTGGGGAACGTAGTAATTTCAAAAAATTTCCTACGCACACACAAGATCATGGTGATGCATAGCAACGAGAGGGGAGAGTATTGTCCACGTACCCTCGTAGACCGTAAGCAGAAGCGTTATGACAACGCGGTTGATGTAGTCGTACGTCTTCATGATCCGACCGATCCAAGTACTGAATGTACGACACCTCCCAGTTCAGCACACGTTCAACTCGATGACGATCCCCGGACTCCGATCCAGCAAAGTGTCGGGGATGAATTCCGTCAGCACGATGGCGTGGTGACGATGATGATGTTCTACCGGCGCAAGGCTTCGCCTAAACTCCGCGACGATATGACCGAGGTGGAATATGGTGGAGGGAGGCACCGCACACGGCTAAGGAACGATCTTGAAGATCAACTTGTGTGTTCTAGGGTGCCCTCCTACCCCCATATATAAAGGAGCAAGGGGGGTGCGGCCGGCCCTAGGAGGAGGCGCGCCGGAGGAGTCCTACTCCCATCGGGAGTAGGACTCCCCCCTTTCCCTAGTTGGATTAGGACTTGGGGGGAAGGAAGAGAGGGGGGAAAGGAAAGGGGGGGCGCCACCCCCGCTCCTTGTCCAATTCGGACTTGGGGGGAGGGGCGCGCGGCTGCCCCTAGGCATCCTCTGCTCTTCCTCCACTAGGCCCACTAAGGCCCATTAGGTTACCAGGGGGTTCCGGTAACCTCCCGGTACTCCGGTAAAATGCCGATTTCACCCGGAACACTTCCGATGTCCAAACATAGGCTTCCAATATATCAATCTTTATGTCTCGACCATTTCGAGACTCCTCGTCCTGTCCGTGATCACATCCAGGCCTCTGAACAAACTTTGGTACATCAAAACTTATAAACTCATAATAAAACTGTCATTGTAACGTTAAGCGTGCGGACCCTACGGGTTCGAGAACTATGTAGACATGACCTAGAACTATTCTCGTTCAATAACCAATAGCGGAACCTGGATGCTTATATTGGCTCCTACATATTCTACGAAGATCTTTATCGGTCAAACCGCATAACAACATACGTTGTTCCCTTTGTCATCGGTATGTTACTTGCCCAAGATTCGATCGTCTGTATGTCAATACCTAGTTCAATCTCGTTACTGGCAAGTCTCTTTACTCATTACGTAATGCATCATCCCTCAACTAAATCATTAGTCACATTGCTTGCAAGGCTTATAGTGATGTGCATTACCGAGAGGGCCAGAGCTACCTCTCCAGAGCAATCGGAGTGACAAAACCTAATCTCAAAATCGCCAACCCAACATGTACCTTTGGAGACACCTGTAGTACTCCTTTATAATCACCCAGATTACATTGTGACGTTTGGTAGCACCAAAGTGTTCCTCCGTAAACAGGAGTTGCATAATCTCATAATTACTGAGGCACATGTATAAGTCATGAAGAAAGCAATAGCAATATACTAAACGATCAAATGCTAGGCTAACGGAATGGGTCATGTCAATCACATCATTCTCCTAATGATGTGACCCCATTAATCAAATGACAACACATGTCTATGGTTAGGAAACATAACCATCTTGGATTAATGAGCTAGTCAAGTAGAGGCGTACTAGTGACTATATGTTTGTCTATGTATTCACACATGTATCATGTTTCCGGTTAATACAATTCTAGCATGAATAATAAACATTTATCATGATATGAGGAAATAAATAATAACTTTATTATTGCCTCTAGGGCATATTTCCTTCAGTCTCCCACTTGCACTAGATTCAATAATCTAGATTACACAGTAATGATTCTAACACCCATGGAGTCTTGGTGCTGATCATGTTTTGCTCGTGAAAGAGGCTTAATCAGCGGTGCGCAACATTCAGATCCGTATGTATCTTGCAAATCTCTCGTCTCCCACGGACTTGGTCCGGATGGAATTGAAGCGTCTCTTGATGTGCTTGGTCCTCTTGTGAAATCTGGATTCCTTTGCCAAGGCAATTGCACCAGTATTGTCACAGAGGATCTTCATTGGTCCCGATGCACTAGGTATGACACCTAGATCGGAAATGAACTCCTTCATCCAGACTCCTTCATTTGCTGCTTCCGAAGTAGCTATGTACTCCGCTTCACATGTAGATCCCACCACGACGCTTTGTTTAGAGCTGCACCAACTTACAGCTCCACCGTTTAAAAAAAACACGTATCCGGTTTGCGATTTAGAATCGTCCGGATCACTGTCAAAGCTTGCATCGACGTAACCATTTACGACTAGCTCTTTGTCACCTCCATATCGAGAAACATATCCTTAGTCCTTTTCGGGCATTTCGGGATGTTCTTGACCGCTGTCGATGATCCACTCTGGATTACTTTGGTACCTTCTGCCAAGCTTATTGCTAAGCACATGTCGGTCTGGTACACAACATTGCATACATGATAGAGCCTATGGCTGAAGCATAGGAACATCTTTCATTTTCTCTCTATCTTACGCTATGGTCGGGCATTGAGTCGACTCAACTTCATACCTTGTAATGCGGGCAAGAACCCTTTCTTTGCCTCGATCCACTTTGAACTTTTCAAAACTTTATCAAGGTATGTGCTTTGTGAAAGTCCTATTAAGCGTCTTGATCTATCTCTATAAATCTTGATGCCCAATATGTAAGCAGCTTCACGAGGTCTTTCATAGAAAAACTTTTATTCAAGTATCCCTTTATGCTATCCAGAAATTCTATATCATTTCCAATTAATAATATCTCATCTACATATAATATCGAAATGCTCTGAGCTCCCACTCACTTTCTTGTAAATCTGAGGCTTCTCCAAAAGTCTCAGATAAAACCATATCTTTGATCACACTATCAAAGCGTTTATTCTAACTCGAGATGCTCGCACCAGTCCATAAGCGGATCGCTGGAGCTTGCACACTTTGTTAGCACCTTTTGGATCAACAAAACCTTCGGTTGCATCATATACAACTCTTCTTCCGAAATCCATTCAAGAATGTAGTTTTGACATCCATTTGCCAAATTTCATAATCAAAAAATGCAGCAATTGCTAACATGATTCGGACAGACTTAAGCATCGCTTCTGGTGAGAAGGTCTCATTGTAGTCAACCCTTGAACTTGTCGAAAACCTTTCGCAACAAGTCGAGCTTTATAAACGATTACATTACCATCGCGTCGGTCTTCTTCTTAAAGATCCATTTATTCTCAATGGCTTGCCGATCATCGAACAAGTCAACCAAAGTCCATACTTTGTTCTCATACATGGATCCGTCTCGCATTTCATGGCCTCTAGCCATTTTGCGAAATCTGGGCTCATCATCGCTTCCTCATAGTTAGTAGGTTCATCATGGTCAAGTAACATGACTTCTAGAATAGGATTACCGTACCACGTGGTGCGGATCTTACTCTGGTAGACCTCGAGAGGTTCATAGAAACTTGATCCGAAGTTTCATGATCAATATCATTAGCTTCCTCACTAATTGGTGTAGTTGTCACGGAACCTGTTCTTGTGATGAACTACTTTCAATAAGGGAGTAGGTACGATTACCTCATCAAGTTCTACTTTCCTCCCACTCACTTCTTTCGAGAGAAACTCCTTCTCTAGAAAGGATCCGAATTTAGCAACGAAAATCTTGCCCTCAGATCTGTGATAGAAGGTGTACCCAACAGTCTCTTTTGGGTATCCTATGAAGACACATTTCTCCGATTTGGGTTCGAGCTTATCTGGTTGAAGTTTCTTCACATAAGCATCGCAGCCCCAAACTTTAAGAAACGACAATTTGGTTTCTTGCCAAACCACAATTCATGAGGCGTCGTCTCAACGGATTTTGATGGTGCCCTATTTAATGTGAATGCGGCCGTCTCTAAAGCATAACCCCAAAATGATAGCGGTAAATCAGTAAGAGACATCATAGATCGCACCATATCTAGTAAAGTACGATTACGACGTTCGGATACACCATTTCGTTGTGGTGTTCGGGTGGCGTGAGTTCTTGAAACTATTCGCATTGTTTCAAATGTAAACCAAACTCGTAACTCAAATATTCTCCTCCACGATCAGATAGTAGAAATTTTATTTTCTTGTTACGATGATTTTCCACTTCACTCTGAAATTCTTTGAACTTTTCAACTGTTTCAGACTTGTGTTTCATTAAGTAGATATACCCATATCTGCTTAAATCATCTGTGAAGGTGAGAAAATAACGATACCCGCCGCGAGCCTCCACATTCATTGGACCACAAACATCAGTATGTATGATTTCCAAAAAGTCAGTTGCTCGCTCCATAGTTCCGGAGAACGGCGTTTTAGTCATCTTGCCCATGAGGCACGGTTCGCAAGTACCATGTGATTCATAATCAAGTGATTCCAAAAGCCCATCAGTATGGAGTTTCTTCATATGCTTTATACCGATATGACCTAAACGGCAGTGCCACAAATAAGTTGCACTATCATTATCAACTCTGCATCTTTTGGCTTCAACACTATGAATATGTGTATCACTACTATCGAGATTCAATAAAAATAGACCACTCTTCAAGGGTGCATGACCATAAAAGATATTACTCATATAAATAGAACAACCATTATTCTCTGACTTAAATGAATAACAGTCTCGCATCAAACAAGATCCAGATATAATGTTCATGCTGAACGCTGGCACCAAATAACAATTATTTAGGTCTAAAACTAATCCCGATGGTAGATGTAGAGGTAGCGTGCCGACCGCAATCACATCGACTTTGGAACCATTCCCCACGCGCATCGTCACCTCGTCCTTAGCCAATCTTCGCTAATCCGTAGTCCTGTTTGAGTTGCAAATATTATCAATGAACCGAGATCAAATACCAGGTACTACTACGAGCATTAGTAAGGTACACATCAATAACGTGTATATCACATATACCTTTGTTCACTTTGCCATCCTTCTTATCCGCCAAATACTTGGGGCAGTTCCGCTTCGATGTCGATCGCTTGCGGTAGAAGCACTCGATCTCAGGCTTAAGTCCAGACTTGGGTTTCTTCTCTTGAGCAACAACTTGTTTGATGTTGTTTTTGAAGTTCCCCTTCTTCTTCCCTTTGCCCTTTTTCTTGAAACTGGTGGTCTTGTTGACCATCAACACTTGATGCTCCTTCTTGATTTCTACCTCTGCGGCTTTTAGCATTGCGAAGAGCTCGGGAATAGTCTTGTCCATCCCTTGCATATTATAGTTCATCACGAAGCTCTTGTAGCTTGGTGGCGTGATTTAAGAATTCATCAATGACACTATCATCGGGAAGATTAACCCCAGTTGAATCAAGTGATTATTATACCCGCACATTTTGAGTATGGGTTCACCGACGAACTATTCCTCCATCTTGCAGCTATAGAACTTATTGGAGACTTCATATCTCTCAATCTGGCATTTTCTTGAAATATTAACTTCAACTCTGGAAGATCTCATATGCTCCATGATGTTCAAAACGTCGTTGAAGACCCGGTTCTAAGCCGTAAAGCATGGCACCTTGAACTATCGAGTAGTCATCAGCTTTGCTCGCGAGACGTTCTTAACATCGTCGGTTGCATCAACAGCAGGCTGGCACCCAGCGGTGCTTCGGGGCGTAATTCTTCGTCAGACAATGAGGATAATCCTCGAGATTCTGGACCCGATCCGTGTAATTGCTACCATCATCTTTCAACTTTGCTTTCTCAAGGAACGCATTAAAATTCAACGGAACAACGACACGAGCCATCTATCTACAACAAACATAGACAAGCAAAATACTATCGGTACTAAGTTCATGATAAATTTAAGTTCAATTAATCATATTACTTAAGAACTCCCACTTAGATAGACATCCTCTAATCTTCTAAGTGATTATGTGATCCATATCAACTACACCATGTCCGATCGTCACGTGAGATGGAGTAGTTTCAACAGTGAACATCAATATGTTGATCATATCTTCTATATGATTCACGCTCGACCTTCGGTCTCCGTGTTCGAGGCCATATCTTTTATATGCTAGGCTCGTCAAGTTTAACTGAGTATTCGCGTGTGCAACTGTTTTGCACCGTTGTATTTGAGCGTAGAGCCTATCACACCGATCATCACGTGGTGTCTCAAAGACGAAGAACTTTCGCAATGGTGCATACTTAGGAGAACACTTCTTGATAATTTTAGTGAGAGATCATCTTAAAATGCTACCGTCAATCAAAGCAAGATAAGATGCATAAAGGATAAACATCACATGCAATCAATATAAGTGATATGATATGGCCATCATCATCTTGTGCTTGTGATCTCCATCTTCAAAGCACCGTCGTGATCACCATCGCCACCGGCGCGACACCTTGATCTCCATCGTAGCATCGTTGTCGTTCGCCATCTATTGCTTCTCGACTATCGCTACCGCTTAGTGATAAAGTAAAGCAATTACAGAGCGTTTGCATTTCATACAATAAGCGACAACCATATGGCTCCTACCGATTGCCGATAACCGGTTACAAAACATGATCATCTCATACAATAAAATATAGCATCACGTCTTGACCATATCACATCACAACATGCCCTGCAAAAATAAGTTAGACGTCCTCTACTTTGTTGTTGCAAATTTCACGTGGCTGCTACGGGCTTTAGCAAGAACCGTTCTTACCTACGCATCAAAACCACAATGATAGTTCGTCAAGTTAGTGCTGTTTTAACCTTCGCAAGGACCGGGCGTAGCCACACTCGATTCAGCTAAAGTGAGAGAGACAGACACCCGCCAGTCACCTTTAAGTACGAGTGCTCATAACGGTGGAACCAGTCTCGCGTAAGCGTACGCGTAATGTCGTTCCGGGTCGCTTCATCTCACAATACCACCGAGCCAAAGTATGACATGCTGGTAAGCAGTATGACTTGTATCACCCACAACTCACTTGTGTTCTACTCGTGCATATGACATCTACGCATAAAACCTGGCTCGGATGCCACTGTTAGGGAACGTAGTAATTTCAAAAATTTCCTCGCACACGCAAGATCATGGTGATGCATAGCAACGAGATGGGAGAGTATTGTCCACGTACCCTCGTGAGACCGTGGCGAAGCGTTATGACAACGCGGTTGATGTAGTCGTCGTCTTCACGATCCGACCGATCCAAGTACCGAACATCGGCACCTCCGAGTTCAGCACATGTTCAGCTCGATGGCGATCCCGGACTCGATCCAGCAAAGTGTCGGGGATGAGTTCCACGAGACGACGCGTGGTGGCGATGATGATGTTCTATCGGCGCAAGGCTTCGCCTAAAGTCCGCGACGATATGACCGAGGTGGAATATGGTGGAGGGGGGCACCGCACACGGCTAAGGAACGATCTTGAAGATCAACTTGTGTGTTCTAGGGTGCCCCCTGCCCCCGTTATAAAGGAGCAAGGCGGGGTGTGGCCGGCCCTAGGAGGAGGCGCGCCGGAGGAGTCCTACTCCCACCGGGAGTAGGAGTCCCCCCCTTTCCCTAGTTGGATTAGGACTTGGGGGGAAGGAAGAGAGGGGGAAAAGGAAAGGGGGGCGCCGCCCCCCTCCTTGTCCAATTCAGACATGGGGGGAGGGGGGGAGGCGCGGCTGCCCCTAGACCTCCTCTCCTCTTCCTCCACTAGGCCCACTAAGGCCCATTACGTTACCGGGGGGTTCCGATAACCTCCCGGTACTCTGGTAAAATGCCGATCTCACCCGGAACACTTCGGATGTCCAAACATAGGCTTCCAATATATCAATCTTTATGTCTCGACCATTTCAAGACTCCTCGTCATGTCCGTGATCACATCCGGGACTCCGAACAAACTTCGGTACATCAAAACTTATAAACTCATAATAAAACTATCATCGTAACGTTAAGCGTGCGGACCCTATGGGTTCGAGAACTATGTAGACATGAGCTAGAACTATTCTCGGTCAATAACTAATAGCGGAACCTGGATGCTCATAATGGCTCCTACATATTCTACGAGGATCTTTATCGGTCAAACCACATAACAACATACGTTGTTCCCTTTGTCATCGGTATGTTACTTGCCCGAGATTCGATCGTCAGTATCTCAATACCTAGTTCAATCTCGTTACCGGCAAGTCTCTTTACTCGTTACGTAATGCATCATCCCGCAACTAACTCATTAGTCACATTGCTTGCAAGGCTTATAGTGATGTGCATTACCGAGAGGGCCCAGAGATACCTCTCCGACAATCGGAGTGACAAAACCTAATCTCGAAATCGCCAACCTAACATGTACCTTTGGAGACACCTGTAGTACTCTTTATAATCACCCGATTCGTTGTGACGTTTGGTAGCACCAAAGTGTTCCTCCGTAAACGGAGTTGCATAATCTCATAGTTACGTGAACATGTATAAGTCATGAAGAAAG
Source organism: Aegilops speltoides (assembly GCA_021437245.1). Lineage (NCBI taxonomy): Eukaryota > Viridiplantae > Streptophyta > Magnoliopsida > Poales > Poaceae > Aegilops > Aegilops speltoides. Next base: position 118,023 of record JAHHZJ010000596.1, on the reverse strand, counting down.
CAATAGCAATATACTAAACGATCAAGTGCTAGGGTAACGGAATGGGTCATGTCAATCACATCATTCTCCTAATGATGTGATCCCATTAATCAAATGACAACACATGTCTATGGTTAGGAAACATAACCATCTTTGATTAATGAGCTAGTCAAGTAGAGGCATACTAGTGACTATATGTTTGTCTATGTATTCACACATGTATCATGTTTCCGGTTAATACAATTCTAGCATGAATAATAAACATTTATCATGATATGAGGAAATAGATAATAACTTTATTATTGCCTCTAGGGCATATTTCCTTCAATATATCCATGGCTCACGCTCATGTATTCCGTGAAAGTTGAAAAGGTTTGAGAATACTAAAGTATGAAACAATTGCTTGGCTAAAACCGGGTTTGTGCATGATTTAAATATTTAGTGTGATGAAGATAGAGCATAGCCAGACTATAGGGATAGCTTTCTTTGGCCATGTTATTTTGAGAAGACATAATTGCCTTGTTAGTATGCTTGAAGTATTATTGTTTTTATGTCAATATTAAATTTTTGTTTTGAATCTTATGGATTTTTATATTCTTGCCACAATAAAGAAGATTACCTAGATCGGAAGTTCCACCGCCGCAAGCCTCTGTAGCCACGAAAAACCAATCGGGACCCTGCTCCGGAACCCTGTCGGAGGGGGGGGGATCCATCACCAGTGGCCATCTTCATCATCCCGACACTCTCCATGACGAGGAGGGAGTAGTTCACCCGGGGGCTGAGGGTATATACGGGTAGCTATGTGTTTGATCTCTCTCTCTCTCTCTCTCTCTCGTGTTCTTTATTTGGCTCGATCTTGATGTATCGTGAGCTTTGCTATTATAGTTGGATCATATGATGTTTCTCCCCCTCTAATCGCTTGTAATGGATTGAGTTTTCCCTTTGAAGTTATCTTATCGGATTGAGTCTTTAAGGATTTGAGAAAACTTGACGTATGTCTTGCGTGGGATACCCATGTGACAATGGGGTATTCTATTGATTCACTTGATGTATGTTTTGGTGATCAACTTGCGGGTTCCGTGACCTTGGAAATCTATGCATAGGGGTTGGCACACGTTTTCGTCTTGACTCTCCGTCTGAAACTTTGGGGCACTCTTTGAAGTTCTTTGTGTTGGTTGAATAGATGAATCTGAGATTGTGTGATGCATATCGTATAATCATACCCGCGGATACTTGAGGTGACATTATGGTTTTGGTTGATTTGTGTCTTAAGGTGTTATTTTACTTTGAAATCTAGGGCTGTTTGTGACACTTATAGGAATAGCCCAATGGATTGATCGGAAAGAATAACTTTGAGGTGGTTTCGTACCTTATAATAATTTCTTCGTTTGTTCTCCGCTATTAGTGACTTTGGAGTGACTCTTTGTTGCATGTTGAGGGATAGTTATATGATCCAATTATGTTATTTTTGTTGAGGGAACTTGCACTAGTGAAAGTATAAACCCTAGGCCTTGTTTTGAAGCATTGCAATACCATTTGTGCTCACTTTTGTCATTAGTTACCTTGCTGTTTTTATATTTTTGGATTACAAAAACCTATATCTACCATCCATATTGCACTTGTATCACCATCTCTTCGCCGAACTAGTGCACCTATACAATTTACCATTGTATTGGGTGTGTTGGGGACACAAGAGACTCTTTGTTATTTGGTTGCGGGGTTGTTTGAGAGAGACCATCTTCATCCTACGCCTCCCACGGATTGATAAACCTTAGGTCATTCACTTGAGGGAAATTTGCTACTGTCCTACAAACCTCTGTACTTGGAGGCCCAACAACGTCTACAAGAAGAAGGTTGCGTAGTAGACATCACAGGCCGCGGCGGTCGAGAACTCAGATGGCGAGGGTGCCATCCTGCCTCCTGAGGCCATCCCTAAGAAGAAGAAGAAGCATCTCCTCCCAAAGGGCCGTCAGGAGGCTAAGGCACCCGCCGACCATGCTGCAGGCCTCGCGCCCATTGCTGGGGCGCCTTTCCCTCTCACATAGGAAGGCACTCCCGGCGCCCCTCTCCGGATGGGCTCGGGGGCTCTCATCTGGAGGGCCTCTGACCTGACCAGCATCATGAGGGAGGCGTTTGGGCACCACATGGGGGCGTGCTTCGACGCGCGCCTCCGTGAGCAAGGTGCAATGCGCCAGGCGCTCATGAGTTCATCACCAAGGCGATCGAGGAGGTTCAGGAGGCGCGAGCCATGCATGGCGAGCGTCGCCCCGCACCATCCAGTGCAGCTGCCGCCCATGACATGGGTGGCGAGTGCGCATCTGCGTCAACATCCCAGGCCTCAACATGGCTGCTTCTCAGGAGCTCTTCTGGCCATCCCGCGTCGGCCGGAGTGGGGGCTACCCCCTGCAACTACGTCTGCATGTCGTTCGGTCAGCTAAGCATGGCCGCCTCCTACCGGCGCCTCATGCAGGGGGCCTTGGTGGCCCACGAGGCAAGGTGCTAGGCGGTCCTGGCAGAGGAGGTGCCAGACCCTCACGAGCCCTCCGGACCTCCAGAGCCTCCCAGGCCTCAGGAGCCAGTTGGCCCATGAGGAGCGATCTCTGCAGCACGCGTCTTCAGCTACTCCAACGCTTGTACAACAATGGTGCCATGTAACTTTTTGGTTTGTTCAACTGAGGGTGCCCCTCGGGCTGCATCATCCTCAGGCTGCTAGGGCCCGATCCCGCAGCTACATCATTTTGATTCATGTACTTCGGACCAGTTGTGCATGCTCAAGTTATTTTGGTTGTTAACGTTTGTCGACCCGTCATCTATGGAGTTGCCTTTCGCGGTCTCCGCGCGTTGCTAACCCGCCTTTTGCTCGTCCCGTGGCGGGGGCTACTGGCACGATGATTGTGCTCGGATCCGTCCCTGCACAGCTGATAAACCTAAGAGACTGAGCTCTAGCTCACGGCCGGCCCCGCGCACGTCAGCTCACCGAGTCCTTAGTGCCTTCATCTTCTCGCGGAAAGATCACAAGCAGTATAGCAAGCGCGGATGCCCTTTGTGTTTTGTGACTAACTCGCAGGAACCTTCGAAGGCAGGACCATGAGAGGCTTCGCCGACACTCGCGGTGATCTCGCGCTGTGTGCCGTAAGGCGCGGCACCTCCTAGGTACCCCCTCGGAGCCAGCCACTCTTTTCTGTGCAAGTCGCTTGCACGTAAAAGGGGGGCCCTTGAGTATCGCACCTTAGGGATCCTACCAGCTCTCGAGCCCTCACCCCCTGGCCTTAACAACGACATACCAGCGGTGGCCGAGCCTCGCTCGAGAGCCGGGTCCCGAGAACGCAGAGCACCCTGACGAGCGGGAGAGAGTCGGTAGGAGCCCTACGGAGGAGGGGCCATCAGGAGGCAGGCGCAGCCTAACATCGCACAAGAAGCTCGCCCTCGCGGCAAAGAAACCACCGCAGAATCGCCAAGATAAGTCACCTGACACGCGCAAGCGCGAACCTCGTGATCAACACTCTTGTTTCATACGATTTTGCTCGGGCAAGGAAACTTCCCTCTTAGTCATGCGGGAGCTGCTTGCGTGCTAAAGGGGACATCGCGAGCATTGCACCTCGGGGGCTCTTAACGAACCTCGGGCCGCCCACCTCCTGGCCTTGACCATGGCCTCACTACCTGGCATACCATCGACGGCCGAAGCCTGCCCGGGGACTGTGTTCTATCGGCGTAGAGCACTAAACTACCACGAGAGTAAAAGGGGGGAACCATGCTGAAGCGAGAGAAGCAAACACAACATACGTTGGGGACGCTAATGTTAAGGCAAAACTGTCACGATCTTTACACACCACCGCGGGGCCCTTCATGATTTCTGTGCATGAATGAAACAAAATGAAAGGACTTCCTGAGGATCACAACCTAGGCAGCGTCACCCACGACGCATGTCCTGCGCCGTTCCTCCCCTAAGCCCGAGTAAGGTGACGCGGTGGCTCATAGCATTTATCGTCACTCGAGCTTGGTTCAGAGGAAGCGCCGCTGCTACTGGGGGAGTCGTGGACGGGGCCAAGGGCAAGCTCACCGCCATGGACCTCGCCGCCTTGCCGAATTGAAGGGGGGTCACCATCTCAACCGCCTCCCCTAGGCAACATTCTAGACGTCGATCATCCTCTCGGAAGACTTGAAGAAGAGCGTCGATGCCCTATCATACTCAAAGTGGATGGCGTGCCTCCCCTCCAAGTTGCAGGCGCGGTCGGTCGCTCCCCATCCCCGGGTCATGAAGATGTCGCCGGAGTAAACGGCCTCGACCTCCGCCCCTGAAGCTTGGCTGCAGCAGCCGTTCGGTGATGGCCCACAAGTATAGGGGATCTATCGTAGTCCTTTCGATAAGTAAGAGTGTCGTACCCAAAGAGGAGCAGAAGGAAATGATAAGCGGTTTTCAGCAAGGTATTCTCTGCAAGTACTGAAGTAAGTGGTAACAGATAGTTTTGTGATAAGATAAATGGTAACGAGCAACAAGTAACAAAAGTAAATAAAGTGCAGCAAGGTGGCCCAATCCTTTTTGTAGCAAAGGACAAGCCTGGACAAACTCTTATAATAGGAAAAGCGCTCCCGAGGACACATAGGAATATCGTCAAGCTAGTTTTCATCACGCTCATATGATTCGTGTTCGGTACTTTGATAATTTGATATGTGGGTGGACCGGTGCTTGGGTACTGCCCTTACTTGGACAAGCATCCCACTTATGATCAAACTCTATTGCAAGCAGCCGCAACTATTAAGGTAAACCTAACCATAGCATGAAACATATGGATCCAAATCAGCCCCTTACAAAGCAACGCATAAACTAGGGTTTAAGCTTCTGTCACTCTAGCAACCCATCATCTACTTATTACTGCCCAGTGCCTTCCTCTAGGCCCAAATAATGGTGAAGTGTTATGTAGTCGACGTTCACATAACACCACTAGAGGTTAGACAACATACATCTTATCAAAATATCGAACGAATACCAAATTCACATGACTACTAATAGCAAGACTTCTCCTTTGTCCTCAGGAACAAACGTAACTACTCACAAAGCATATTCATGTTCATAATCAGAGGGGTAATATTGTGCATAAAGGATCTGAACATATGATCTTCCACCAAATAAACCAACTAGCATTAACTACATATAATCTGAACATATGATTTTCTCCGCACTAATAAGTCATGCATATTTATAGAGCAATTTTTATTGCTTGCACTGATGACAACTTACTTGAAGGATCTTACTCAATCCATAGGTAGATATGGTGGACTCTCATGGCCAAACTTGTTTAAGGGTAATTGGAAGCACAAGTAGTATTTCTACTTAGTGCTGAGAATTGGCTAGCATGAGGGGGAAAGGCAAACTCAACACGGTAGAGGAACCATGACAACATACTTTATCTCAGATATAAGAAAACATAACTCATTATGTTGTCTTCCTTGTCCAACATCAACTCTTTAGCAAACATATTTTAATGAGTGCTCCCAATCATAAAAGATGTCAATGATAATATATCTATATGTGAGACCTCTCTTTCCTTATTACTTCCTATTAATTGCAACGATGACCAAAGCTATATTTGTCAACTCCCAACAACTTTTAATCATCATACTTTTTCTATGTGGAGTCACTACTTTCAATAAGATCAATATGAACTCTTGATTCTTTTTATTCTTTTTCTTCTAATCACCCAAGATCATGGCAAAATACTCAAGCCCTTGACTGAACACTAATCTTTATTATATAGCTCACGGACTCGATTACAAAGAAGGATCATAAAGCAAAACTCAAAACTAGATCATGCCATGACTTTATTCTACTAAATCAAGATACTACTAATAGGATCGAATTAAGAAAAATGGTAAAGATAGGAGTTGTGATGGTGATACGATACCAGGGCACCTCCCCCAAGCTTGGCAGTTGCCAAGGGGAGTGCCCATACCCATGTGATTATGTCTCCTTCCTTGTTGGCAGTGGAGGTCTTGATGATGATGCAGGCTTGTCGTCCACCTTCCATGGCATAGGCTCACCATCATAGAAGGATGATCATGTCTCCGGAATCCTCAAATATGCAGCCAAACTCATCCTTTTGAATCTATATTCATACTCACAGTTTTGGTTTGCAGATCATAGATTTGGTCTTGGAGGTGCTCAATCTTCTCATGTAGCTTATAGATGGCTTCCTCGGTCTTCTTGGCATCCGGCTCATAGTTGTTGGTGAACTCTGCGAGCATCTTGTGGGTAGCGTTGATTCCACGCTCCACCATCCCCTGGCATTTGAAAACTTGTTGCTCCATTGCTTCGAGCCTCAACTCCACGCTTCCGGTTCCCTTTGGTCCCTCAACATCACGGATGTGCAGCAACCCATCACGCATCTCAATGGTTTGAGGGTGTTGCAGCACCTCCGCGAGGTAAGGGTTGATAACCTTCTCGAAGAACTTGTCCTTGGAAGCACTTGGGGTCGTCATGATGATCTAGACCTGTCAGAAAAACAGCTCGAAACAAGAACAGGGGAGATTTGCGTGATACGAGTCAAAACCTTAGGGAGTATATATAATGAATTTTTACCGACCAAAATACGTACCGTGCAAGGAAACGGAGTCCGGAGGGCACACGAGGTGCTCACGAGGTAGGGGGGCACGCCCAGGTGGGTAGGGCGCGCCCTCCACCCTCGTGGACGCCTCGTGTCCTCCCCGGATTGCTACTTATTTTTCTATTTTTCTAAATATTCCAAAACGGAGAAATATTGCCTTAAAAATTGTTTTGGAGTCGGTTTACTTACCGTACCACATACCTATTCCTTTTCGAAGTCTGGAACGTTCTGGAAAGTGTCCTTTATGTATTCCTCCGGGGTTACGGTTTCAATAACATTAGTTTCAATGTTTATAGGATTACCTGAGATATAGTGTTTGATTCTTTGGCCGTTCACCACCTTCAGATTTGTGCCTGCGAAGTTGTTGATTTTTATGGCACCGGAACGATAGACCTCCTCGATAACGTAAGGACCTTCCCATTTGGAGAGAAGTTTTCCTGCAAAAAATCTTAAATGAGAGTTGTATAGCAGTACATAATCACCTACGTTAAACTCACGCTTTTGTATCCTTTTATCATGCCATCTTTTAACTTTTTCTTTAAACAACTTGGCATTTTCATAAGCTTGGGTTCTCCATTCATCAAGTGAGCTAATATCAAATAACCTCTTCTCACCAGCAAGTTTGAAATCATAGTTGAGCTCCTTAATAGCCCAATATGCCTTATGTTCTAGTTCGAGAGGTAAATGACATGCTTTTCCATAAACCATCTTATACGGAGACATACCCATAGGATTTTTATATGCAGTTCTATAGGCCCATAATGCATCATTCAGTTTTTTGGACCAATTCTTTCTAGACCTATTAACAGTCTTTTGCAAAATTAATTTGAGCTCTCTATTTCTCAATTCTACTTGACCACTAGACTGTGGGTGATAAGGAGATGCAATTCTATGATTAACGTCGTATTTAGCAAGCATCTTACGGAAAGCACCATGAATAAAGTGTGAGCCACCATCAGTCATTAAGTATCTAGGGACTCCAACCTCGGAAAAATAACTTCCTTAAGCATTTTAATAGAAGTGTTATGATCAACACTACTAGTTGGAATAGCTTCTACCCACTTAGTAACGTAATCAACAACAACTAAAATATGAGTGTAACCATTAGAAGCTGGAAAAGGTCCCATATAATCAAAGCCCCAAACATCAAATGGCTCAATAACAAGTGAATAATTCATAGGCATTTCTTGACGTCTACTAATATTACCAATTCTTTGACATTCATCGCAAGATAAAACAAACTTACGGGCATCCCTGAAGAGAGTAGGCCAATAAAACCCGGATTGCAATACCTTATGCGCAGTTCTATCTCCAGCGTGATGTCCTCCATAAGCTTCGGAGTGACACTTGCGTAGGATCTCTTCCTGTTCATGCTTAGGTACACAACGTCTAATAACACCATCTACTCCTTCTTTATAAAGATGTGGGTCATCCCAAAAGTAATGTCGCAAATCATAGAAAACTTTTTCTTTTGTTGGTATGTGAAGCTAGGCGGTATAAATTTAGCAACAATATAATTAGCATAATCAGCATACCAAGGAGTGCTACGAGAAGTACTTATGACATTTAATTGCTCATCAGGAAAGCTATCATCAATAGGTAGTGGGTCATCAAGAACATTCTCTATCCTAGACAAGTTGTCTGCAACGGGGTTCTCAGCTCCTTTTCTATCAAAAATATGTAAATCAAATTCTTGAAGCAAGAGAACCCATCTAATGAGTCTAGGTTTCACATCTTTCTTTTCCATAAGATATTTAATAGCAGGATGATCTATATGAATAGTTACTCTAGAATCAACAATATAGGGCCTGAATTTATCACAAGAAAATACAACCGCTAAAAGTTCCTTTTTGGTAGTAGCATAATTTCTTTGAGCATTGTCTAGAGTCTTACTAGCATAATGGATAACATTCAATTTCTTATCAACTCTTTGCCCTAGAACAACACCTATAGCATAATCACTAGCATCACACATAATCTCAAAGGGTAAATTCAATCGGTGGTGAACAACGGTGCAGAGACTAATGCTTTCTTAAGTATTTCAAATGCTTCTACACAATCATCATCAAAGACAAATGGTACATCTTTTTCTAATAAATTAGTCAGAGGCCGAGAGATTTTTGAGAAGTCCTTAATGAACCTCCTATAAAATCCGGCGTGACCAAGGAAACTTCTTATACCTTTGATGTCCTTGCGACACGACATCTTTTCAATAGCATCAACCTTGGATTTATCAACTTCAATACCTCTTTCAGAAACTTTGTGCCCCAAGACAATACCTTCATTAACCATAAAGTGGCACTTTTCCCAATTCAAGACAAGATTAGTTTCTTCACATCTCTGCAAAACTCGAGCAAGATTGCTCAAGCAATCATCAAAAGAGGAACCTTAGACGAAAAAGTCGTCCATGAAAACCTCACAAATTTTCTCGCAAAAGTCAGAGAATATAGCCATCATGCATCTTTGAAAGGTAGCAGGTGCATTACATAAACCAAAAGGCATACGTCTATAAGCAAAAGTACCAAAAGGGCATGTAAAAGTAGTCTTTAATTGATCTTTAGCCGACACAGGTATTTGAGAAAAACCAGAATAACCATCTAGAAAGCAATAATGTGTATGTTTGCATAGTCTTTCTAGCATTTGATCAATAAAAGGTAAGGGCAATGATCTTTCTTAGTAGCCTTATTTAATTTGCGAAATCAATTACCATCCTATAACTCGTGATAATTCTTTGCGTAATCAATTCATCTTTATCATTAGGGACAACAGTAATACCTCCCTTCTTAGGGGCACAATGGACAGGACTTACCCACGACTATCGACAACGGATAAATTATACCTGCCTCCGAAGCTTGAGTATTTCTTTTCTTACCACTTCTTTCATTTTAGGATTCAAACGTCGTTGAGGATCACAAATTGGTTTGGCATCAGCTTCCAAATTTATTTTATGTTGACATAGAGTGGGACTGATGCCCTTAAGATCATCCAGAGTATATCCAATAGCGGCACGATGCTTCTTCAGAGTTTTCAATAATCTTTCTTCTTCATGCTCTGAAAGGTTAGCGCTAATAATAACAGGATATATTTTCTTTTCATCAAGATAAGCATATTTAAGATTACCAGGCAACGGTTTAAGCTCAAACACGGGATCACTCTTGGGTGGAGGAGGATCCCCTAGGATTTCAACATGCAAATTGTGCTGCGGAATAGGTTCCTGTTTAAAGAATACTTCATCTATTTCCCTTCTTTCATTCATGAACATATCATTTTCATGGTCTAGCAAATAGTGTTCTAAAGGATCACTAGGAGGTACAACAGTAGAAGCAAGACCATAATTTCATCCTTACTAGGCAATTCTTCCTTACGATGTTGTTTACTAAATTTAGAGAAATTAAACTCATGAACCATATCATCCAAGCCAACAGTAACAACATTCTTTTTGCAATCAATCTTAGCATTAACGGTACGCAAGAAGGGTCTACCAAATATAATGGGACAAAAGCTATCTTGTGGAGAACCAAGAACAAGAAAATCAGCGGGATATTTGGTTTTCCCACACAAGACTTCAACATCTCTAACAATTCCCATTGGAGATATAGTATCTCTATTGGCTAGTTTAATTGTAACATCAATATCTTCTAACTCAGCAAGTGCAATCTCATGCATAATTTCTTTGTATAAATCAATGGGTATAACACCAGCACTAGCACCCATATCACACAAGCCATGATAACAATGATCTCCTATTTTAACAGAAATAACAAGCACGCCTACCACAGGTCTATGTTTATCTCTATCACAGGGTTTAGCAATTCTAGCAGTTTCACCAGTGAATTGAATAACATGCCCATCAATATTATCAGACAAGAGATATTTAACAATAGCAATATTGGGTTCTACTTTGACTCTCAGGAGGTGTATAAGTCCTAGTATTGCTTTTACGAACAACAGTTGAAGCTTTAGCATGATCCTTCATTCTAACAGGGAAAGGAGGTTTCTCAACATAAGAAGTAGGAACAATAGGATCATTATAAGTGACAATCTTTTCTTCAACTTTAATAGGTGTAGCTACTTTTACTTATATGGGAGGATGATATTTAAACCACTTCTCCTTGGGGAGATCAACATAAGTAGCAAAAGATTCACAGAAAGAAGCTACTATCTCAGAGTCAAGTCCATATTTAGTGCTAAACTTACGAAAAATATCGGTATCCATAAAAGATTTAACACTATCAAACTTAGGTGTCATACCTGACTCCTTACCTTCGTCGAGGTCCCAATCTTCAGAGTTGCGTTTAATTCTATCCAATAAGTTCCATCCAAATTCAATAGACTTCATCATAAAAGAGCCAGCACAAGAATGTTGCGATTATTTTCAGAAAGCCAAGCATAAAAATTCTGGATAATTGTCAATTTTGAGAGCTCATGATTGGGGCATGAATATAACATTGATTCAAGCCTCCCCCAAGTTTGAGCGATGCTTTCTCCTTCACGAGGCCAAAAATTATATATATAATTGCGATCACGATGAACAAGATGCATAGGGTAATACTTTTGATGAAATTCCAATTTCACTCTTCTATAATTCCATGACCTCGTATCATCACATAGCCTATACCATGTCAATGCGTCTCCCTCCAAAGATAAAGGGAAAACCTTCTGCTTAACGGCATCATCAGGTATACATGCAAGCTTAAATAGTCCACAAATATCATCCACAAAGCGTAGATGTTCGTCAGGATGCTTTGTTCCATCTCCTGTGAAAGTGTTAGCTAGCAGTTTTTCCATCATACCAGAAGGAATCTGAAAAGCAGTTTCATCTTCAATAGATTTAGGTTCAGTAGGTTGAGGAGCAACTCTTGGCTCAACTGGACGGGGTGAAGATACCCCGAACAAGCCCCTCAAACAATTACTTTCCATACTAACAAGTGACAGAAAATTTCAGCACACTAAATAAATTTTTCCTTACCAAATTCCACCTACCAAAGGCGCTTCACTCCCCGACAACGGCGCTAGAAAAGAGTCTTGATGACCCACAAGTATAGGGGATCTATCGTAGTCCTTTCGATAAGTAAGAGTGTCGAACCCAATGAGGAGCAGAAGGAAATGATAAGCGGTTTTCAGCAAGGTATTCTCTGCAAGTACTGAAATAAGTGGTAACAGATAGTTTTGTGATAAGATAAATGGTAACGAGCAACAAGTAACAAAAGTAAATAAAGTGCAGCAAGGTGGCCCAATCCTTTTTGTAGCAAAGGACAAGCCTGGACAAACTCTTATAATAGGAAAAGCGCTCCCGAGGACACATGGGAATATCGTCAAGCTAGTTTTCATCACGCTCATATGATTCGTGTTCGGTACTTTGATAATTTGATATGTGGGTGGACCGGTGCTTGGGTACTGCCCTTACTTGGACAAGCATCCCACTTATGATTAACCTCTATTGCAAGCATCCGCAACTACAACAAAAGTATTAAGGTAAAGCTAACCATAGCATGAAACATATGGATCCAAATCAGCCCCTTACGAAGCAACGCATAAACTAGGGCTTAAGCTTCTGTCACTCTAGCAACCCATCATCTACTTATTACTTCCCAATGCCTTCCTCTAGGCCCAAATAATGGTGAAGTGTTATGTAGTCGACGTTCACATAACACCACTAGAGGTTAGACAACATACATCTTATCAAAATATCGAACGAATACCAAATTCACATGACTACTAATAGCAAGACTTCTCCCTTGTCCTCGGGAACAAACGTAACTACTCACAAAGCATATTCATGTTCATAATCGAGGGTAATATTGTGCATAAAGGATCTGAACATATGATCTTCCACCAAATAAACCAACTAGCATCAACTACAAGGAGTAATCAACACTACTAGCAACCTACTAGCACCAATCCCGGACTTGGAGACAAGAATTGGATACAAGAGATGAACTAGGGTTTGGAGATGAGATGGTGCTGGTGAAGATGTTGATGGAGATTGCCCTCTCCCGATGAGAGGAGCGTTGGTGATGACGATGGTGATGATTTCCCCCTCCCGGAGGGAATTGTCCCTGGCAGAATAGCTCTGCCGGAGCCCTAGATTGGTTCCGCCAAGGTTCCACCTCGTGGCGGCGGAGTCTCGTCCCGAAAGGTTCTCCTCTCTTTTTTTCTCATCGAAAGACTTCATATGGGAGAAGATGGGCGTCGGAGAGCCACCAGGGGGCCCACGAGGTAGGGGGCGCGCCCAGGGGGGGTGCCCCCACCCTCGTGAGCAGGGTGTGGACCCCCTGGCCTTCATCTTTGGCGACGATTTTTCTTTATTTATTTTAAGGTATTCCGTGGAGTTTGGGACTTTTGGAGTTGCATGAAATAGTCCTTCAATATTTGCTCCTTTTCGGCCGAATTCCAAATGCGGCATTCTCCTCTTCATGTAAACCTTGTAAAATAAGAGAGAATAGCCAGAAGTATTGTGACATAACGTGAAATAACAACCCATAATGCAATAAATATTGACATAAAAGCATGATGCAAAATGGACGTATCATTCGACTGCAACCATAGCTCGACGGCCCCGCTCAGTGGTATCTCCCTCGCTAGGGATCGTAGGAGCCGGATCCATGTGCGCAGTGGTGTTGCTGCCCATACCACGAGCTCGCGGACCGTACCGCACGCATGGGCTTGCGGGCAAGGTGGTCGTGTGGCCATCGCTTGTTCTCCCTAACGACTCCCTCACTCATGACTTCCGCGGCTGCTCCCGCAGGCAGGGCTATGCGCACGAACATCCGCGTTGACAGGGAAACCCGGTGGAGCATGTTCATGCTAGGGTCACGCTGCTATGGGCGCAACGGTGGCCTCGCGAGGGAAACCGTTCCTTTTCTTCGGCGGGAGCAACTCTGGTTCCACCCGCGGGGTTTTTCCCCTTCTCCACGGCGGAGAACCTCCTCACAAGTGCCATGAATGCTCTTGCGAGATGGCGGCGCGACAAAGAAGAAGGAGTGAGCAGCAAGAAGATGAAGATGGGCTGGGGGCTCCGCCCCTCCCCCATTTATAGCCAGAGGAAGGCTAACCGCCGTCCTCTCACGTTCCAAGCAATGATGGCCCCACTGCATGCACTAGGCAGTTATCAAGTTCGAGCAGCTGTCGATGCAGCATGGGGAAGCGGAGACGCCATGTCCCATCAAGCGCCATGCATCAGCCTGGTCCCGTAGGCGATTGGGGCCCGCGGTGCCTTGCCCTTGGCCTTTGGCTTCGCCTCAAAGCCAAGTCCGAGCCCGCCTTGGGCCCGGGGGCTACTGTCGGTGTTCTGGGAACCATGGTACCTAGACTTGTCTACCTGCAGCCCATGACGTGGCTTCATCGACGGCCTGGTATGACCCACCTTCAAGACTATCAAGACAATACCTCACGATGGGCCAAGCCTCGAGAGGCGGACGACGCCAAGACCTCGTCAGGGAGCGACCTCCCCAGGCGACCTCCTGAGAAGCAGAGATTTCTATGCAAGTACCCAACCTCATGAGGTTGCGATGATGCAAGCCATGACAAGCAAGGCAGGCGGGCGCCAGCGGGCGCAGAGAAGGCAGTTTCCTTTGGTGCTAAGCAGGCAAGGACAGGCGTGGGTTCTCAAGGAATCTGCCAAAGGTTTCCATTCTAGTGCAACAAGACGAAGACCACCAACACGGCATGATGGATGTCATCACCAAGCGCACCTCCGCGTCACGGCCAGAAGCTTTGCAGGCCAAGACCACCTTTCTTCAGGATAAGATGTACTACTTGTCCCCTTTCAAATTGGCCACTATGGAATCCCTTCCCGCCTATGTTTTAGGGGAAGAGGATCGAGTCCACTATAAGTATGGGTTAGCCACCACCATAGTGAGGACCCTTTCCACCCTCACAAGAACAACCCTCGCGAGGTTTTTCATCCTGTGTATCGGTTCATCCACAACCCCTCGTGAGGCCAATCCACCACCAAGGAGGAGTAGGGTCTTACACCGCAAGGTGGCCTGAACCTGGGTAAACTGTCGTGTTCTTCTTCTTCTTCCTTGTTCGTGTGAATCGAGCTAGGCCCTGGGGCTACGGGCTGGTTGGCTGGATAGGTTGAGTTCTTCACACACGCCCCAGACTTCGATCCTTTCTTGGGTTTGTGAAGCCCTAAATCCGATAGTTGTAATCCACCCACACCTACACCTGCCCGCCTCCACTCCTGGCTTTCACAAAGGATTAAGTTCTTGAGGTCGACTGCCATCACCACTTGCCTTAAGTTCTTGAGTACGCCAAATGCCATATGATATTGCGTTAGTCCCTCTACATCTAACATGACCACCTCAAGGTGAGTCATGCGGGTGCCAGTGAAAATACGCTTTTTCCTCTCCTTCCATTCCACATGGTGTAGACTAGCCTACTGCTCCAGTGCTTTCGGACCTCATTTGATGTCAAATCAACGATATTGTCCCACCAGTCAGATATATTTCCAGGCTCTGGCAGGAAGTTGGAAAGAGGTAAAGTCTCTCCTGTCCAGGCACTCACGTGGTTCCAAATAGCAACAGAGAATGGACAGTCCTTGCAAAGATGTGTCGTTGTTTTTGAAGCCTAGAGACAAAGCTAGCACAAAGGGTCATGCGGCCATCCATGAGCGGCAAGCCTATCCGTAGTGAGAATTCTATCGTAAAGAATGAGCTATTCAAAGAATTTGCATTTGGGCTCAGCATGCGTGGACCAGATCTTGGCAGAGTCAAACACGGGGTGAGATCCATGGACTTGGGTCGCATAGGCCGAAGACAAAGAGCAGACCCCCATTGGCCGTCAAATTCCAGGAGAAGTTGTCTTCATGATTTGGCATAAGCTGGGGTTTGGCTCATCCATTCCCATAGGCTAACAAATACTTGGATACTGCCCTGATCCAACTCTCCCCAGTGAGATCAACGTGAACTGGCATGCACTTTCAAGTAGTGATCTTGAAGAGCTCCTGAGCAAGCATCCTTTAACTGGCCACTCAGAGGGGTATTCTTAGGTCCATGCACCCGCAGTGTGAGATGCAGGATCTCCCTGCTACTTCTTGAGCTTGCATTGGTTTTTCCCTTGAAGAGGAAAGGGTGATGCAGCAAAGTAGAGATAAGTATTTCCCTCAGTTGAGAACCAAGGTATCAATCCAGTAGGAGATACAAGAAAGTCTCCAATATATGCACCTACACAAACAATCAAACACTTGCAGCCAACGCGATAAAGGGGCTGTCAATCCCTTCACGGTCACTTGCAAAGGTGAGATCTGATAGAGATAGATATAAAAGGTTACCAAAATGTAAAGCAAAGTAAAAGTAAATAAATTGCAGCAAGATATTTTTGGGTTTTTGGTTTATAGATCTGAAAATATATGATGGAAAATAGACCCGGGGGCCATAGGTTTCACTAGAGGCTTCTCTCTTCAATGCAAATAATACGGTGGGTGAACAAATTACTGTTGAGCAATTGATAGAAAAGCGCAAAGGTATGAAGATATCCAAGGAAATGATTATGAATATAGGCATCAGGTGTATGTCAAGTAGACCGACTCCTACCTGCATCTACTCCTATTACTCCACACATCGACCGCTATCCAGCATGCATCTAGAGTATTAAGTTCATAAGAACGGAGTAACGCCTTAAGCAAGATGGCATGATGTAGAGGGATAAACTCAAGCAATATGATGAAAACCCCATCTTTTACCCTTGATGGCAATAATACAAATACCTGCCTCGCTGCCCCTACTTTGTCACTGGGTGAGGACACCGCAAGATTGAACCCAAAACTAAGCACCTCTCCCATTGCAAGAAAAACCAATCTAGTTGGCCAAACCAAACCGATAATTCAAAGAGAAATACAAAGATATCAAATCATGTTGTAGGATCGAAAGTAGTTCTAGAGGGGGGGGGGGGTGATTAGACTACTTGACAAATAAAAATCTAACCTTTTTCCAATTTGAAGTGTTGGCAGATTTTAGCAACTAGTACAAGTCAAGCAATCAACCTACACATGCAATTCTAAGAGTCTAGCAGCGGAAAGTAACATTGCATATTAAGGTGAGGGGAAGGATTTGGAGAAGGCAAATACAATGTAGACACGGAGATTTTTGGCATGGTTCCGATAGGTGCTGCTATCGTATATCCATGTTGATGGAGACTTCAACCCACGAAGGGTAACGGTTGTGCGAGTCCATGGAGGGCTCCACCGACAAAAGGTCCGCGAAGAAGCAACCTTGTCTATCCTACCATGGCCATCGCCCACGAAGGACTTGCCTCACTCGGGTAGATCTTCACGAAGTAGGCGATCTCCTTGCCCTTACAAACTTCTTGGTTCAACTCCACAATCTTCTCGGAGGCTCCCAAGCGACACCTAACCAATCTAGGAGACACCACTCTCCAAAAGGTAATAGATGGTGTGTTGATGATGAACTCCTTGCTCTTGTGCTTCAAACGATAGTCTCCCCAACACTCAACTATCTCTCGCAGATTTTTGGCTATGGTGGAAAGATGATATGAGTGGAAAGCTACTTGAGGAAGGCTAGAGATCAAGATTCTTGTGGTTGGATTGGAATGTCTTGGTCTCAACACATGAGTAGGTGGTTCTTTCTCAAAAAATGAGTAGTGGAAGTGTGAGCACATTCTGATGGCTCTCTCACAAATGGAGAAGGGGGTGGAGGGGTAAATATAGCCTCCACATAAAATCTAACCGTTACACACATTTGACCCAACTCGGTCAGACTGAATAGAAGAACTCAGTGAGACCGATTTAGTTCAAAATGTGAACGTTAGGAATCTTGGTGGGACCAACAAGATCAACTTGGTGGGACCGATGTGCTAGGGCTTAGGAAAAACATCAAATCAGTGGCACCAATTGCATCAACTCGGTTAGACCAAAGTGATGCAATAAGGCAATAGAGAGGATGTCAAGCAAATTCGATGGGACCGATTGCACATTTCGGTGAGACCGAAATCATCACAACAAGCAACAGAGAGTCTGCAAGGCCATCTCGGTGAGATCGAGATCCGTATCGGTGTGATCGAATTGTCTAGTGTTTCTGGCAGTGGCTAGGTCAAATGAACTCGGTGGCGCCGGATAGGTCAATTCAATGGGGCCGAGTTTGACTTTGGGTTTTGGACATATGTGGAAATGAGAAAGTGGTTGAGGATTTTTGGAGCAATATCACTAAGCACTTTGAGCAAGTAGACCATTAAGCAACACCTCATCCCCTCTTAATAGTATTGGCTTTCCTATGGGCTCAATGTGATCTTGGATCACTAAAATAAAAACGAAGAGTCTTGAGCTTTTGACAATCTTTGTCCTTAGCATTTTGAGGGGTCCACATCTCTAGCCCATGCCATGCCAATCATTGAACTTCCTGAAATATTTAACTTGAATGGATATTAGTTCAATGAGCTATATGTTGTTATGAATTACCAAAACCACCCGAGGATTAGTTGCAGTTTCAATCTCCCCCTTTTTGGTAATTGATGACAACATAAAGATCAAAGCTTCGACAAATGATAATATGAGTGAAGTACATTGTTGCTTTGAGAAGTATGTGATAAGCAAGTGAAGGAAATATACCCTAGAGGCAATAATAAAGTTGTTATTTTATATTTCCTTATATCATGATAAATGTTTATTATTCTTGCTAGAATTGTATTAGCCGGAAACTTGATACATGTGTGGATACATAAACAAAACACTGTGTCCCTAGTAAGCCTCTACTAGACTAGCTCGTTAATCAAAGATGGTTAAGTTTCCTAATCATGGACATGTGTTGTCATTTTATAAACACGATCACATCATTAGAAGAATGATGTGATGGACAAGACCCATCCGTTAGCTTGGCATAATGATCGTTCAGTTTTATTGCTACTGCTTTCTTCGTGTCAAATATATATTCCTCCGACTATGAGATTATGCAACTCCCAGACACCAGAGGAATGCCTTGTGTGCTATCAAATACCACAACGTAACTAGGTGATTATAAATATGCTCTACAGGTATCTCCGAAGCTGTTTGTTGGGTTGGCATAGATCGAGATTAGGATTTGTCACTCCGAGTATCGGAGAGGTATCTCTGGGCCCTCTCGGTAATGCACATCATATGAAGCCTTGCAAGCAATGTAACTAATGAGTTAGTTGCGGGATGATGCATTATGAACGAGTAAAGAGACTTTCCGGTAACGAGAGTGAACTAGGTATGAAGATACCGGCGACCGAATCTTTGGCAAGTAACATACCGATGACAAAGGGAATAACGTATGTTGACATTGCGGTTCGACCGTTAAAGATCTTCATAGAATATGTGGGAACCAATATGAGCATCCAGGTTCCGCTATTGGTTATTGACCGGAGAAATGTCTCGGTCATGTCTACATAGTTCTCGAACCCGTAGGGTCCGCACGCTTAACATTTGATGACGATATGTATTATATCAGTTATGTGTTTTGGTGACCGAAGGTTGTTCAGAGTCCCAGATGATATCACAGACATGACGAAGAGTATCGAAATGGTCGAGAGGTAAATATTGATTTATTGGAAGGTTATATTCGGACACCAGAATGGTTTGGGTATTTTTCGGAGTACCGAGGGGTTACCGGAACCCCCTAGGGAAGTAATGGGCCTTATTAGGCCACAGGGGAGAGGAGTAGGCATGCCACAAGAGGTGCCCCCCCCCATGGGAGTCCGAATTGGACTAGGGGAGGGGGCGCGGCCCCCCTTTTCCTTCTCCCTCTCTCTCTCCCTTCCCCCTTTCCCCCTCCGGAAAGGAAGGGGGGTTCCGAATTGGACTGGGAGTCCTAGTAGGACTCCCCCTTGGGGGCGCACCCTGGCCGGCCCTCTTCCCTCTCCCTCATTTATATACGGCGAAGGGGTACCCCAAAGCATATCAATTGTCTTAGCCGTGTGCGGTGCCCCCCTCCACCGTTTACTCCTCCGGTCATATTGTTGTAGTGCTTAGGCGAAGCCCTGCGCGGATCACATCACCATCACCGTCACCACGCCGTCGTGTTGACGAGACTCATCTCCTTCGTACCTCTACTGGATCAAGAGTTCGAGGGATGTCATCGAGCTGAACGTGTGCAGAACTCAGAGGTGTCATACGTTTGGTACTTGATCGGTTGATTTGAGAATACGTTCGACTACATCAACCGCGTTAAGTTAACGCTTCCGCTTTTGGTCTACGAGGGTACGTGGACACACTCTCCCCTTCTTATTTCTATGCATCTCCTAGATAGATCTTGCGTGAGCATAGGAATTTTTTCGAAATTTCATGCTACGTTCCCCTTCAGCAAGAGCTCCCCCTAAATTTGTGCATTATTTAAAATTTTCTTTTGAATGCAAATGCACAATCGATTAGGATCATGGGTCACTCTTCCATATCACATACATCTTGGTGGAGCACTCAAAATGATAAGATTTGAATAGCATGCACTCATCATCAATGGTAAACATGATTGATCATACTTAAATATCATAGATATAATCAAGCAAGCACACATTAAGGCATAGTATGATCAAACACATGATCACAAGAGTATCTCATGAGTATAACATACATAGTAGCACAGGAATCAAACAACCAAATGATCAAAGCAAATGATCAAAGTAGCAGGAGAGGAAAATAAAAGCAAAAATCACACACACTCTCTCTCGAAGCCTAATGATCTATACACTTTCTCCCCCTTTGGCAACAAGTTACCAAAAAGTTTGAAAATGTATAGTGCTATGCGGCACTCTAGGCACGATCTCCGGGAGCTCCTGAAGAGGTCTTCTGGCTTGTTGCTCTTGTGTGCATAGATGGTGTGGAGAGGAGTCCAGCTGCAAAAGCTTCAGCAAAGGTTTGTGAAGCTGGAAGGTTTGATACTGGAGGTGCAATCGTGGCAGTTGCTGCAGGTGCTGAAGTAGTAGTCCTGGAGTCTCTGACAACTGGCACTGCTGATGACCTTTGTGCCCTTGGCACTCTCTGGGAAGTATCATTGGTTTGTCTATCATCCCTGTCCTCAGCTTCTTTCTGGAGCTTCTCCACAGTGGTCTGTATCTCTGTGACCTTCACATCTAGATCATGAAATTTAGTCTCAATGATCCTCTCAAGACTCTCTTGATTTCGAGTCAGGGTGGCCAAGCCCTTCTCAATTCTCACAGTAGCCTCAAGCAGATAACTGAGTTGATCTTGCTTGGTCTTGAACATCACTGTAGAAGCATCTGGTGCACTTGCTGCCTTTGCTGCTTGTGCAGCCTTTGCTCTCTCTCTCTCTCCTCTCTCTCTCTCTCTCTCTCTCTCTCTCTCTCTCTCTCTCTCTCTCTCTCTCTCTCTCTCTCTCTCTCTCTTCCTTCTCCTGGACTTCTATGCAAGTAGGATGGGATGCATGCATGACAACCTCATTGTCTTCAAAATCTGGCCTCAGGGGAAGATGCTCTTTATCAAGAAGACATGTCCCGGTTACCATCTTGGAATTGATCAAAATTTGTATGTGAGGGGCATATCCACATGATCTCTTCTGATCAGTAGCTATTCTCTTCACGATCTCAACAATCAAAGTCATCACTTTCAACTTCTGAGGCACATCAAACAAGTGGAGAAAATTGATTGAGTGACCATGGATCATTCTATGATCTCTTGACTTGGGCAAAAGAGTGTGCCTCAAGATAGTGTTGCTAGTGGTCAGACCAGACAGCAGATGGTATATGGGTCCAAGCTTGTGTGTCTCCAGGGCATCAACAGGAATGGTCTTGTACATGTTGGCCATGGAGTTCTGATCCTTCCTAGGCTTGGCATATACATGAATGTCATTCTCATCTTCCTTTGGGGCATTGATCAACTTGTCCTATTCTGAGATTGTTGATTGGTACCTTGTACCTTCAGTCATCCAGACAATCTTTCCATTTGGGTAGAAGGGAGAAGTGGAATAGAATTGCATGATCATCTCATCGTTAAAGAGATGAGCCAATTTTTGATGATTTTTTATGGACCAAACGAAGCCCGTGAAGTTAAAGAGTTGGGCCAGAAGAGTCTCGGGATGTCCACGAGGGTAGGGGGCGCGCCCACCCTCTGAGCGTGGGCCCCTATCTCGTGGACGATTCGGAGACCCCCCTGACATGAGACCGACGCCAAAAATTCCTATGAATACAGAAACCTCCAGAAAATAACCTAGATCGGAAGTTCCACCGCCGCAAGCCTTTGTAGCCACGAGAACTCAATCTAGGCCCTCTCTGGCACCCTGCCGGAGGCGGCCATCATCACCGGGGGCCATGGAGGAGGATCCCGGTGGGGCCATCATCGCCATGAAGGCCAAGGACCAGAGGAAGAACCTCTCCCCATCCAGGGGGAGGCCATGGAGGAGGAAGCACAAGGGGGAGGACCTCTCCTCCTCTCTCTCGGTGGCGCCGGAGTGCCATCGGGAGGGGAATCATCGCCGCAGTGATCGTCTTCATCAACATCACCATCATCATCACCATCCTCATCTCTTTTACGCGGTCCACTCTCCCGCACCCCGCTGTAATCCCTACTTGAACATGGTGCTTTATGCCACATATTATGATCCAATGATGTGTTGCCATCCTATGATGTTTTGAGTAGATATCTTTTGTCTTTGGGTTGATTGATGATCTAGATTGTAATGACTTGCATGTTTTATTTTGGTGTTGTCCTATTGTGCCCTCTGTGTCGCGCAAGCGTGAGGGATTGCCGCTGTAGGGTGTTGCAATACGTTCATGATTCGCTTATAGTGGGTTGCTTGAGTGACAGAAGCATAAACCCGAGTAAGGGGGTTGTGGCGTATGGGATAAAGGGGACTTGATGCTTTGATGTTATGGTTGGGTTTTACCTTAATGATCTTTAGTAGTTGTGGATGCTTGCTAGAGTTCCAATCATAAGTGCATATGATCCAAGAAGAGAAAGTATGTTAGGTTATGCCTCTCCCTCATATGAAATTGCAATGACGACTACCGATCTTGCTAACAATTGCCTAGGATAATTCCGCACACCGATCCATCATTATTCCACACTCGCTATTTATAATATTTAGTAATATATTCTAACTTTATGATAACAGCACCTACTTTTATATTTTAGCTCTCCGATATCATGCAAAGTTATCCTCTTCATACCCACAACGTAGTTTTATTTTTCGTATCTAGTTGGAAGCAAACGTTCGGTGTACGTAGAGTCGTATCAGTGGCAGATAGGATTTGAGAGAATATTGATCTTACCTTTAGCTCCTTGTGGGTTCGACACTCCATACTTATCACTTACACCTTTGGAAATTGCCATGATGATTCCCTACACTTGGGGATTATCAAGCTCTTTTCTGGCGCCGTTGCCGGGGAGCAATAGCGTGGGGTTGATATTCTCGTGTGTGCTTGTTTGCTTTCTTCACTAAGTAGATTTTTTTCCTTTTTGTTTCTGTTTAGTTGTGGGTGAAACATACAAAAAAAATTAAAGAATGAAAATACAATTTTTTTTTACTTGCCTCTCATGCCTAAAAAAGTTTTCAAAAAGAGAACTGATTGGAAAGTTATGCATTGCAGAAGTGAGGGTTGACCTTGAGCACTTATGTTCATGCTCACGGAAACAATGTAGAATTTTTCACGGAAGTTTATCTTTAAATAATTATCCCCTTGTATATATCCATTGTATTATAAAAATAATGTGCCAAGCTTTGGTTTTAGGATGATTAGATTGCTTGTTTACTATGTGCAGAACAAAAACAGAAACTTTGGCTGTAGCGCGTGATTTTACATTTTTTACTGGAAGGTCAAATAGGTCTGAAACTTCTTGAACATCACTTCGGTACAAAATTTTTAAATTTTCATATTTATTTCATAATTTTTGGAATTACAGAAGTTTACTAAACTTCCAGATTACTACAGACTGTCCTGTTTTTGACAGATTCTGTTTTTCGCGCGTTATTTGCTTATTTTGATGAATCTATGGCTAGTATCGGGGGGTA
The DNA here is from genome assembly GCA_021437245.1 of Aegilops speltoides. Classification (NCBI taxonomy): domain Eukaryota; kingdom Viridiplantae; phylum Streptophyta; class Magnoliopsida; order Poales; family Poaceae; genus Aegilops; species Aegilops speltoides. Next base: position 94,502 of record JAHHZJ010000596.1, on the reverse strand, counting down.
TGAACCATATAGAAGTTGTAATACAGTAGGTTTAACACCAATATAAATAAAGAATGAGTTCATTACATTACCTTAAAGCGTTAGTTTGCTTTATTACACTAACGGATCTCACAAAGTTTTTGTTAAAGTTTTGTTTGGATGTAGTGTTCGAAGATCGAGGAGCTATCAATATGAGAAGAATAAAGAGAGGCAAGATTTCAAGCTTGGGGATGCCCAAGGCACCCCAAGTAAATATTTCAAAGGATACTCAAGCATCTAAGCTTGGGGATGCTCCGGTTGGCATCCCATCTTTCTTCTTCAACAAATATCGGTATACCTCGGTTTTTGTTTTGTTCACATGATTTGTGTCCTTTGTGTTTTTGTTTTTTCCTTTAAGAACCATGCTAGTATGAGTTAGACCTTCATTTATTTATAGAATACTTCATGTGCTTCACTTATATCTTTTAAGTATGATCTTATAAAATTGCTCTTTGTGCTTCACTTAAATCTTTTGAGTATGGTTTTATAGAATGCTTCGTGTGCTTCACTTACATATTTTGATCTTGGATATTGGTTAGTCTATGTTAATTGTAGAATTCTCCACTGCACTTATATATTTTGGAGTATGAATAATAGTATCATCTAAAGTGGGTTTTGAAGAGTGTCAACTTTAGGAATTAGTGATCCCACTATTCCGAATGAGAAGAATTTTGCTTATGTGGAGAGTAGAAAAATTTCTATGCTTGTAGATCATGAAAAGAATGCTTTATGTGATGGTTATATTGTTGAGTTCATTCATGATGCTACTGAAAATTATTACAAGGGAGTAATTTATGCTTGTAGAAGTTGCAATAATACCAAGTTTCCTCTCTATGTGCTTAAAGTTTCGAAGTTATACTTGTTTAGCCTTCCTATGCTAGTTGATTCTTGTTCCTATAAATTATGTGCTTACAAAATCCCTTGGCATAGGAAGTGGGTTAGATTTAAATGTGCTAGTCATATTATTCATGATGCTCTCTCTATGTTTCAATTCTTTTCTTTCATGTGAGCATCATTGAAATCATCATGCCTAGCTAAAAGGCATTAAAGAAAAGCGTTTGTTGGGAGACAACCCAATATCTACCCTTGCTGTCTTTCTGTGTTTACATGATTAAGATACTGTAGTAATCATGTTTTATAGCTTTTGTTTCAATAAATTTCCAAGTAAGACCTTTGGGAAGACTTGGGTGAAAGTTAATGTGATCTTGCTGTAAAAAACAAAAACTTTGCGCTCACGGGATTAACTGCCATTTTTTACAGAGAGTGATTTTGAGTTAATTCTTTTTGAATAAGATTAATAGACAAATTCCTCACGTCCACCAGTTTATTTCATAATTTTTGGAGTAGCAGAAGTATGGTTGTTGTTCAGATCATTACAGATTGTTCTGTTTCTGACAGATTCTGTTTTCATTGCATAGTTTGCTTGTTTTCTAGTTTCTATGGCTTATATTTCTCAATATAAATTGTAGAAATGATATGGTACAGTAGGCATTGCGTGAGAACAATTATGTACCTTGTCTTTGACAGTACCAAAGTGAATGGTTTACTCTTTATCATACTAACCTATCTCAGGAAGTTCCGTTAAGTTTTGTGTTTTTGAAGTTTTCAAGCTGAGATATTGATATGAGGAGAATAAGGAGCGGAAAGACCCTAAGCTTGGGGATGCCCAAGGCACCCCAAGGTAATATACAAGGAAGACTCAAGCGCCTAAGCTTGGGGATGCCCCAGAAGGCATCCCCTCTTTAGTCTTCAAAACTATCGGTATACTTTACTCGGAGCTATATTTTTATTCGTCACATGATATGTGTTTTGCTTGGAGCGTATTTTCAATTTTACTTGCTGTTTGAATAAAATCATTGGATCTGAAATCTTGAATGAAAAATAATCCTCCCATGTCTAGTTAATTATTTGACTACTCAGTGTTCTTCACTTATATCTTTTTGGAGTAGTTTGTCATTTACTCACACGCTTCACGTATATCCTATGAGTAAATGGTTGAATGAATTGAATATCATAAATATGAATTTATTATGTTTCGTATGCTTATACCATGGGGAGTAATGACTTCGCACAGAATAAGTATAGGTAATAAACTTATTGAAACTTAGCAAACGCAGAATTGGTCACTTGAACAATTCATGAAAGAATATTGAAGGAAGAGAGATTTCACATATAAATATACTATCTTGGACATCTTTTGTAATTGTGAGCACTCATTAAAATATTACATGCTAAAAGGTTGATGTTGGACAAGGAAGACAACTTAATGGGATATGTTTTCCTATATCCGAAATGTTATATTGTCTTGGACCATCCAACATGTTGAGATTGCCTTTCCCTCTCATGCTAGCCAAATTATTTGCACCAAGTAGAAATACTACTTGTGCTTCCAAACAGCCCTTAAACTAGTTTTTCCATGAGAGTCCACCATACCTACCTATGAATTGAGTAAGATCCTTCAAGTAAGTTTTCATCGGTGCGTGCAATAAAAATTGCTCTCTAAATATGTATGATCTATTAGTGCAAAGAAAATAAGCTTTATACGAACTTGTGATAGGGAAGAAATGAAAGTGACGGACTGCATAATAAAGGCCTCTATCATAAGAGGCAATATAAAGTGACGTTCTTTTGCATTAAGATTTTGTGCATCCAACCTTAAAATCGCATGACAACCTCTGCTTCCCTCTGCGAAGGGCCTATCTTTTACTTTTACGTTCTACCCTTATACAAGAGTCATGGTGATCATCACCTTTCCTTTTTACACTTTTTCCTTTGGCAAACACTTTGTGTTGGAGCGATCCGGATATATTTATCTACTTGGATGTAGGTTTTCATAAAGTATTATTGTTGAAATTACCCTTGAGGTAAAAGGTTGGGAGGCAAAACTATAAGCCTCTATCTTTCTCTGTGTCCGATTAAAACTTTGAACCCATAAATATCACATGAGTGTTAGCAATTGTGAAAGACTATATGATAGTTGAGTATGTGGGATTTGCTAAATCAAAGCTCTTACATAGACCCTTCCTGAAAATAAGATGAATTGCAATTGTTTGATGAATAAGAGCACTGTTTGTTAGTTTTCAAGAAAGTTCATGATCTATACTTTAACATGTTAATAGCTTGTTACTTGATCATGAAAAGTTTTATGAGATGAGCTACTGTTATGACATATAATGATGCTAGAAAATGTGATTGAAATTATCATTGATCCAACTTGTGCACCTGCTAGCATTCACACTTCATAAATTATTCTTTTATCATTTACCTACTCGAGGACGAGCAGGAATTAAGCTTGGGGATGCTGATACGTCTCCTACGTATCTATAATTTATGAAGTAGTCATGCTATTATATTATCCATCGTAGATGTTTTATATGAATTTATACGCTATATTATATGATTTTTGGGACTAACATATTAACCTAGAGCCCAGTGCCAGTTTCTGTTTTTTCCTTGTTTTCGAGTTTTACAGAAAAGGAATACCAAACGGAGTCCAATTGACGTGCCAATTTTTGATGATTTTTTATGGACCAAAAGAAGCCCCTGAAGTAAAAGAGTTGGGCCAGAAGAGTCCCGGGCTGTCCACGAGGGTGGCGGGCGCGCCCACCCCCCTGGGCATGGGCCCCTATCTCGTGGACGATTCGGAGAACCCCCTGACATGAGAGTGACGCCAAAACTTCCTATAAATACAGAAACCTCCAGAAAATAACCTAGAATGGAAGTTCCGCCACCGCAAGCCTCTGTAGCCATGAGAAATCAATCTAGGCCCTCTCTGGCACCCTGCCAGAGGGGGCCATCATCACCGGAGGCCATGGAGGAGGATCCCGGAGGGGCCATCATCGCCATGATGGCCAAGGACCAGAGGGAGAACCTCTCCCCATCCAGGGGGAGGCCATGGAGGAGGAAGCACAAGGGGGAGGACCTCTCCTCCTCTCTCTCGGCGGTGCCGGACTGCCATCAGGAGGGGAATCATCGCCGCAGTGATCGTCTTCATCAACATCACCATCATCATCACCATCCTCATCTCTTCTACGCGGTCCACTCTCCCGCACCCCGCTGTAATCCCTACTTGAACACGGTGCTTTATGCCACATATTATGATCCAATGATGTGTTGCCATCCTATGATGTTTTGAGTAGATATCTTTTGTCTTTGGGTTGATTGATGATCTAGATTGGTACGAGTTGTATGTTTTATTTTGGTGCTGTACTATTGTGCCCTCCGTGTCACGCATGCGTGAGGGATTCCTGTTGTAGGGTGTTGCAATACGTTCATGATTCGCTTATAGTGGGTTGCTTGAGTGACAGAATCATAAACCCGAGTAATGGGGTTGTGGCGTATGGGATAAAGGGGACTTGATGCTTTAATGCTATGGTTGGGTTTTACCTTAATGATCTTTAGTAGTTGCGGATGCTTGCTAGAGTTCCAATCATAAGTGCATATGATCCAATAAGAGAAAGTATGTTAGCTTATGCCTCTCCCTCATATGAAATTGCAATGACGACTACCGGTCTTGTTAACAATTGCCTAGGATAATTCCGCACACCGATCCATCATTATTCCACACTCGCTATTTATAATATTTAGTAATATATACTAACTTTATGATAACAACACCTATTTTTATATAGCTCTTCGATATTATGCAAAGTTATCCTCTTCATACCCACAACATAGTTTTATTTCTCGTATCTAGTTGGAAGCAAACGTTCGGTGTACGTAGAGTCGTATTGGTGGCAGATAGGACTTGAGAGAATATTGATCTTACCTTTAGCTCGTTGTGGGTTCGACACTCCATTCTTATCACTTCCACCTTTGGAAATTGCTATGATGATTCCCTACACTTGGGGATTATCAGAAAACGATAGTCGACAGTAGTTCTCCTCCTAGTGGCATAGGGACCAGTCTGTCTCCGGAGTCTCAGACCTGCATCCTTCCTTTGTTTCATGTTCTCTGCCACAGGATGATCATCACTATGATCTTGAATCTTGGGCTTCAGCTTTCTGAACACTTGTTGCTCTTTTTCTTCTTGAGCCTCAAGCACTAGGGCCTTATTCTTCTCAGCAGCAGATATGTTCCTTATCGATCTCTTGGGTGCAGTGGTCTTGGGAGCTTGAGCTTGAGCTGGAGGCTTGGGGATAGACTTGGGCTTAGATGGAGCAGCCCCAGTCCTTATGGCATCCCCCATAAGCTTCTGAGTCTTTGCAGGAGGTGCAATAGGATCTTCCTCGTCTTCTTCTTCATCTTCCATCATGGAAGGTTTTCCAAGCACCTTAGAAGTAGTGGTTCTTGCCCTTTTCTTCTTCTTGCCAGGAGCCTTGTCATCATCAGATTGTTCCAAAGTGAACTTCATTGTTTCTTGAGTTGGCACTTTTTTGGGTTTAGACATAGGATTTCTCTTGCAGGAGCTTTCTTGGGCATTCCAGGTTTTGTTGCAGCAGCAACAACATACTCTTTCTTGAGTACTTTCTAGAAGGTCACTTCCTCCTCAATGACAAAGTCCTCATCCTCAGATTCAGATGTTCTCTTCTTCCTTGTCCTGGTGGCTGCCTTGGGCAAGTTGCTGGGAGTGCTTCTGCTTCCATCATCATAGCTGCTTGAGGGACTAGTGCCCTCACTGAGGTTAACTTGCTATTTAGACTTGTTCTGGATGTCACTGCCCTCTGACATAGCTGAAACTGACCCTGTGAATAGTTGGGTATAGATAGAGTGGATGACATCACAAAGTGCAGCTTGTTTTGCAAAAATATTGAGACAAAAACTTAATTTTAGTTTTCTGCAGAAAGGATTTCGGAGCTACCGATTTGACAAACTCGGTGACACCGAAGCACTAACAGAGTCTAAACACACAGTTTCGATCAGACCGAAATGCAGTTTGCTGACTCCAAGATTCTAGGGTTTCACAAAGAAAGTGATTTTGGTCGCACCGATTAGTACACTTCGTCAGACCGAGTTGTACTTGTGCAATGTCCAGAGCCAATCGGTGTGACCGAGATCATCAGATCGGTCGGTCCGAGATGAGTTCGGCAGAAACCTAACCCTAAGTTTTAGCATCAAATCTATTTTAAGGACTTCTTTTGGTGGATAGATCAATCTCATACGTGGGAAGAACAATGGCAAAGATCCTTCTGCAAGAATCGGAATAAAAGAAAGCACAAAGTGTCAAGTGTGTACCCTAACTTGGCGGTGGACTTGCTACGGAGGCAACGACGGTGAGAATCCCGTTGACGGCGGCGGAGACCAGCGGCAGGGGGTCACTCGCGACGACGGCGATGATTCGGAGACCAAGGGGGCGGCAGAGCTGGGAAGCGTGGTCGAGTGTTTGGAGGAATTTCCAAATTTTCAACCCATGGTATATATATACCCAGTCACTGTCGGTGTGACCGAGTGGAATGACTCGGTGGCATCGAGATGCAAAACTGCTAGCAATTGCTACAACTTGGTGTGACCGAATTGTTCAAATCGGGTGCACCGAGATGAAAACTTATATGATGAATTTGGTGAGACCGAGTAGGAGTGAGTTGGTCTGACCGAAATACATTAAGAGGTTTTGGAAGTTAAAGCCTTGACGGATTGGTGGCTCCGAGTGCTCCTCACCCGGAGGGTCTGAATTCTACTTGTTCAAAATTTGTGATGTAGCATGAATATAGTTTGAGACAAGAAAAGCATAGATAGCTAGAGGGAGTTCTTAGGCATTCTTGTCCATCCATTTGGAAAAAAGAAAAACCAAACAATCAAAGCATCAAATGGATGTCCTTGAATGGAGAAAAATATGCAACCAACATGCTCACACAATAAGATGGCAAATAAAACATGTGGAAAAGCATGCACAATTACTCTAGCATCTATCAAGCAATTGGCGATGACTAGGTCATCTATATATGAGTATATTGACCGAGGAGTCAAATGAGAACATTTGATCGTAGGTCATACTCATCGTGTAAGAACAAGTGGGGTAACCACTTTTAAATAAAGCATTGTTGTGTTCACATCATTAGAGTTGCTTTAGCTCAATTCTTAGAGCAAAGCTCCCCCTAGATGTGATATCCCCCCTTAGAGGGATGAACTAACCTTGGGTTTTGTCAATGATGACTTCATGTAGGTGTTGAAGATGTGGATGCTCCATGTTGATGTAGATCATTTGGATCAATCCATTGGAGTGAGTTGCAATTTCAATACCTACATGGGTTAGTTCCACAAGGAACATGCAAGAATATCCATGGACATAGAGTGAAATACACATATGATGATGTCCATGAATGCATTTGGTTACCTTGTCCCTTGTATTACCAACAAGAGGGTTTGTGACTCCTTGAACTAGTGCAAGATATGGAAGTTGATTGCACTTGTTCTTGCCAAAAAGACATGAGTGAAGTATGTTGGCAGAGTCACCTCAAGAACACTCTAGTTCTTCTTCTTTGGGATCCACATCAACTTGATGGGAATCCGAGTTGTAGTCATACTTGATGAAGTAGAACTTGATGTAGTCTTCGGAACCCACTTGGCCAAGGCCTTAGGAGCTTCTTGAAATGAATCAATCTCTTCTTGAAGCTTGTCCTTGCCTTTTAGCTTGTGGTCTTGTGGTGGAAGATCACCTTGAGCTTGCGTTCCTTTGAAAGAAGTGGGGTCATACTTCTCTTGTTGAGGAACAAACTTTGTCTTGGGGTATTGATCTTCTTCCCACTCAACTCCATTGGCATTGAACTTTCCTTCAAAACCAACACCTTGATTCTTCCGTTGCCTTCGTTGCTTGCGTACAATTTCCTCAAATTGCTTACTTCTAGCAAGGCTATTGTAAACACCTTTCTATATAACTCCCTTCAATAAGATATTTTCTTGCTCAAGTGTAACTTGGCTAAGAGAATCATTAGGGGAATCAAAAGAACTACTAGAAGCAACAATATTGGATTTAACATGATTATTGTTACTACTAGAAGAAGAATCTTTCTTGCTCTTGTTGCTAGATTTTACTTGTGGCATATAAGTAGACAAGAGTAAACACTTGGCAATGTAAGATGAACTTTTCTTTAGAATATCATCTTTGATTGCTTTTAAGAACCTATGCTCTTGTTCTAAATTTAGCTTCTCGAAGAGTAGCTTCCCATGAGTCTTTAAAAGCTCTCGATGATCCTCTAAGGTAGTTTCATGAGCTAAGTTAAGAGTGTTTAGTTCTTTACATAGACGCTCAATATCCTTCTTATCATTGCCATTCGTCTCATCTTGATTAGCATGATTAATAGCAAGTTCATCATAGTTTTCATTACTAGAGTTGTCAACAAGTAAATCATCATCACTTAGCAAATCATCTTCATCACTATTGAAATCAACATACTCGGGGTGTGATACCTTAGGGACTTTAGCCATGAAGCATCTTCCAATTCCTTCATTTGGTGAGTCAAATATGTCGTAGGAGTTGGATGACACAAGTGCAAGATTGGCAACACCTTCATCTTGAGTATATTCAGAGTTGGGGTGATAACTTCTCTCGGAGTAGTTGTCGGAGTCTGAACCGGATACCCATTCACCAACGTGAGTTTGATGTCTTCGTCTTTTATAGCTCTTTGATGACTTGTCCTTTCTTTCCGAATCCTTGCTTCTATGAGAGGGTCTTCGTTCATAACGATCATTTCTACTCTTTCTCTCTCTTGGTGGTGATTCATCTCTTTTAGTTCTCCTTTTAGGTGAATCTTCTCTTCTCTTGTAGGGAGCCGTACAATCGTTGGAGTAGTCTCCGAGTCTTCCACAGTTGTAGCAATTGCGATCACGACTAGAAGATCTTTTATCATTGTAGGACATTGACTTGGAACTTCTCTCTTTGCTTCTATTCTTGTAGAATTTGTTGAAGTTCTTCACCATTAAGCTCAATTCTTCATTGAAGACTTGTTTCTCACTTGATGTTGTAGGAGCATCACATGAAGCTTTGTAAGCACCACTATACTTGTTGTGGAGCTCTTCCATATCATTGAGTGACATCTCATGAGCAACAATTCTACCAATGACTTCCGTTGGCTTGAGATCTTTGTAGTTGGGCATCATTTGGATCAAGGTGCACACGGTATCATATTTGCCATCCAAGGATCTTAGGATATTCTTGATGATGAAGCTGTCAGTCATCTCATCGCTTCCTAAGCTGGCAATCTCATTTATGATGAGAGCAAGCCTAGAGTACATTTCAGTGACTCCTTCACCATCCTTCATTTTGAACTTGTCAAGTTGACTTTGAAGCACACCCAATTTGGATTCCTTGACGGACTCGGTACCTTCGTGCATATCAACCAAAGTATCCCAAATTTCCTTTGCATTCTCAAGGCGGCTGATTTTGTTGAATTCTTCAGGGCATGATCCATTGAAGAGAATATCTCAAGCTTGAGCATTGTATTGCAACATCCACGATCCCGTTCTCTTCCATCCTCGAAGTATTCACCTTGCAAGCCAATACACACAATAGCCCAAACGGCAGGGTTATGACCAAGAATGTGCATTTTCATCTTATGCTTCCAACTAGAAAAATTAGTGCCATCAATGTAAGGACCTCTATGGTGGTAATTTCCCTCGCTAGACACCATACTCTCCTAGATTGTGAAACCAAGGCTATGGAAATCAAGGAAAATGGAGACAAAAGCTTTGATACCACAAGATTGAACCCAAAACTAAGCACCTATCCATTGCAAGAATAACCAATCTAGTTGGCCAAACCAAACTGATAATTCGAAGAGAAATACAAAGATATCAAATCATGCTATAGGATCGAAAGTAGGTCTAGAGGGGGGGGGGGTGATTAGACTACTTGACCAAATAAAAATCCAACATTTTCCCAATTTTAAGTGTTGGCAGATTTTTGCAACTAGTACAAGTCAAGCAATCAACCTACACATGCAATTCTAAGTGTAGCAGCGGAAAGTGAGACATTGCATATGAAGGTAAGGGGAAGGGTTTGGAGAAGGCAAACACAATGTAGACACAACATTTTTTGGCGTGGTTCCGATAGGTGTTGCTATCGTACATCCACGTTGATGGAGACTTCAACCCACGAAGGGTAACGGTTGTGCGAGTGCACGGAGGGCTCCACCAATGAAGGGTCCACGATGAAGCAACCTTGTCTATCCCACCATGGCCATCACCCATGAAGGACTTGCCTCACTCGGGTAGATCTTCACGAAGTGGGTGATCTCCTTGCCCTTACAAACTTCTTTGTTCAACTCCACAATCTTGTTGGAGTCTCCCAAGCGAGACCTAACCAATCTAGGAGACACCACAATCCAAAAGATAATAGATGGTGTGTTGATGATGAACTCCTTGATCTTGTGCTTCAAATGATAGTCTCCCCAACACTCAACTCTCTCACACATATTTGGCAATGGTGGAAAGATGATATGAGTGGAAAGCTACTTGGGGCAGGCTAGAGATCAAGATTCTTGTTGTTGGATTGGAATTTCTTGGTCTCAACAAATGAGTAGGTGGTTCTTTCTCAGAAAATGAGTAGTGGAAGTGTGGGCACGTTCTTATGGCTCTGTCACAAATGGAGAAGGGGGTGGAGGGGTAGATATAGCCTCCACACAAAATCCAACCGTTACACACATTTGACCGAACTTGGTCAGACCGAATAGAAGAACTCGGTGAGACCGATTTAGTTAAAAATGTGAACATTAGGAATCTCGATGGGACCGACGAGATCAATTCGGTGGGACTAATGTGCTAGGACTTAGGGCAAACATCAACTCAGTGGCACCGATTGCATCAAATCGGTTGGACCGAAGTGAAGCAATAATGCAACAGAGAGGATGTCAAGCAAACTCGGTGGACCAATTGCACATTTCGGCGAGACCAAAATAATTACAACAGGCAAAAGAGAGTTTACAAGGCCATCTCGGTGAGACCAAGATCCGTATCAGTGTGATCAAGTTGTCTAGGCTTTCTGTCAATGGCTAGGTCAAATGAACTCGGTGGTGCCGGATAGGTCAATTCGGTGGGGCCGAGTTTGACTTCGGGTTTTGGACATATCTGAAAATGAGAAAGTGGTTGAGGGTTTTTGGAGCAATATCACTAAGAACTTTGAGCAAGTAGACCATTAAGCAACACCTCATCCCGTTTTACTCCCTCCCTTCCTTAATATAAGGTGCATTATTTTTTCAGAAAGTCAAACTTGTCTAACTTTGACCAAACTTATAGATAAAAATTTCAATGTCTAGACTACCAAATCATTATCACTAGATTCCCCATGAAATATATTTTCATATTTTATATTTTTAGTATTCTAAATCTTTATATATTTTTCTATAAAGTTGGTCAAACATAGATTACGTTTGACTTTTTGAAAAACTAATACACCTTATATTTAGGAATGGAGGGAGTAATACTATTGGCTTTACTATGGACTCAATGTGATCTTGGATCACCAAAATAGAAATGAAGAGTCTTGAGCTTTGCCAATCTTTGTCCTTAGCATTTTGAGGGATCCACATCTCTAGTCCATGCCATGCCAATCATTGAACTTTCTGAAATATTTAACTTGAATGGATATTAGTTCAATGAGCTATATGTTGTTATCAATTACCAAAAGAACTCGGGGATTAGTTGCACTTTCACATGCATATAAGAATTTAGAAAAGATTCAAATAATATTCATAGATAAACTGATCATAAATCCACAATTCATCGGATCTCGACAAACACACCGCAAAAGAATATTACATCGGATAGATCTCGAAGAACATCGAGGAGAACATGGTATTGAGGATCAAAGATAGAGAAGAAGCCATCTAGCTACTAGCTATGGACCGGTAGGTCTGTGGTAAACTACTCATGCTTCATCGGAAGGGTAATAGGGTTGATGTAGAAGCCCTCCACGATCGAATCCCCCTCCGGCAGGGTGCCGGAAAAGGTCCCAAGATGGGAGCTCACGAGTAAAGAAGGTTACAGAGGCAGAAAAGTATTTTGGTGGATGCTTCTGTTCGTTTGGGAATATTTCTGAATTTATAGGCCAAGAATTAGGGTTTGAGAAGTCTCATGGGGCCCACAAGATAGGTGGCGCCCTGAGGGCTTGTGGAGCCCTCGGGAACCTTCTGCCTTCCTCTCCAAGGCCTACGTATATCTTCTTGTCCAAGAAAAAAAATCATCGCAAAAGTTTTATTCCGTTTGGACTCCGTTTGATGTTCCTTTTCCGTAAAACTCAAAAACAAGGAAAAACTACAAACGGGCACTGGGCTCTGGGTTAATAAATTAGTCCCACAAATAATATAAAATAGCATATTAATGCATATAAAACATCCAAAATAGATAATATTATAGCATGGAACAATTAAAAATTATAGATACGTTGGAGACATATCACTCCCTCTTTGTGGATGATGCTGGTATTTTTACGAACTCTGCTAAGAAGGAATTGTGTGCCATCCCTGCCATCTTGGCAACGTTTGGCGAGGCCACTAGCCTCACCACCAGCCTGGCAAGTGAATGTGCATGTAGTCCTCATGTGTGGGTTTTGTAATTAATGACAATCCTTATGGACTAATGTTTGCATTGAGATATACATTTGAAGGGTAGCTCCATTGGCAATGCATGAAGTATATTGGATGAAATGAAGAATGGAATCCAAAATATGCATTAAGACTTGGTAATAAATGATAATTCCCATGGACAACTATGAAATCATGCTAATATGAAGATATGCTTCAATGGTGATGCAATATGGAGATTGTATGCTTTTGGAATGAATTTCATAAGCAACAATTCAGTGTTTGGGAGCCGCAGGCCACATAACACCTAGGATTGAAATGATTGAAAATGTAAATTGTTTAGCTCAAGGAGACGGAGACTTTTTGTGTTCAACACTTTCTCATTCGAGGAAATGTTGGGGGTCAAACAACCCACGCCATGTATTAGACATTAGTGTCTGGGTGTCTGGTGATGGGCGAAATGTTTCTCCTCATTGTTAGGTCAGACTATTGGGGCTGCTAATTTTGCATATGACCTCAGATTGGAATGATTCAAAAAGCAAAATCGTTCAACTCAACGGAACAAAGAAAATCGTGTTGAACACATTTCAGTTGAGGTTGTTTTGGGAAGGTTATCATGATGAAAATAAATGCCCCGCCAGACATGAGGTGCTAATCATGGAGTAGAGATAAACGTTGACCGAGATAAACCTTGAAGATGAAATTCTAAATGGTCAACACAAAAGTGCAAATAATGTATCCCATGGGATCTTGTGGTTAGGTAAAAAATTATCAGTTGTGCTGTGTGTCCTAACCCGTACTATGTGCTTGTCTATGTCTAGGTGGGTTAGGTGATTCTCATGCTTGCATCAAGAGAAATATTCCAAGAGCCCATGAGAGGATGACATCAAGTGGTGATGTTCATGGTTTACAAGGGCAAGTTCAACATAGGCATACCAAAGGATTACATGCTTGTTTCTTGTGGATGATCACATGATGGGCATGTGAAGATGGAATACAAAGCAATGCTTCCCACATGGTTTATGGGGGGAGCTATTTGATGTCTGCACCAAGTGTCATGGTCAAGATTGTGTTTCCAACTTGAGCCAAGAATAAACGTTGACACCAAACTTAAGTTGATTCTCTAATCAAAGGTATTAGTTCCTTTGGTTTTAGCTGTGTGGATCGACGACCATCGAAAAGGATATATGCCCAAGAATGGATTTCTGGAAGCTATCTAGAGTAGCTCTTTTATGTTCTTGAGTTATAGGGAGCCCACACTATTAAGAGAGGATCAAAGGGATTCGTGATGGAGTTGCTCAAGTAAAGATCTTCTATAAACCATTCCACTCAAACCATACACAGAAAGTCGAAGGAAAAATATACCTACCAAAATAGCAATCCTAGCACTAAGTCAAGTTTATGCCGGATGTCCGCTCTCACCTGGATGTCTGATCCTCCACCTAGGCACAGGATGTCTGATCCCCACAGGAATTCTGTCATACTCACAGAACCAAACAACATATTTGTGCCAGATGTCCGCTCTCCACCAGATGTCTGGTCCATCACCTATAGCCATTGGATGTATGGTACCTACTAGAAGTTTTGTGCCCCTGTTACTTTCTCTCTGCTATTTATATACCCCGTGCATAACCAAAAACGACCAGATTTCCAGTACTTACACAACTTTGTACACTCAAACGACTAGTTTTGGGGCCAAGTTGTATATACTCCTTCACCACTTCGTGGAGAGGCTGAGCAAACAGAGATATTGGACATATAACTAAGAAAAGGCTCCCTCTCCTTTCTCCTACACCAAATCTTAGATGCTGGAGATATCTGTGAAGGTTCTTGAGAGGGATTTCACCCATTGATAGATTCACTCCTCTCTCTTTTGGCCGAAGCAATTTGTGATTTGGGAAAGTCTTAAGAATTTTCCCCTTGATCTTGTTACTCTTGGAGGTTGGAGACTCCTAGGGGGTAGGAGTGCTCCAGTGAGGAATTAACTTGTGATTTGTCCCCCGAAAAGTTTGTGAAGGTTTGGAGGTTGCCTAAAGGTCTACCACTAGTGGTTGAGAATCGCCTTAGTGGTGATATCTCAAGGAGAATAGGGTGAGCCTTCATGGTGTTCGTAATGACTAGCTTCCCTCTAAGGAAGTGATGATGGGGAACGTTGCATGAAGATCAAAAAACTTCCTACAAAACACCCAAGTTCTAATTTAGGAGATGCATAGCAATGAGAGGGGAATGTGTCTACATACCCTTGTAGACCGAAAGCGGAAGCTTCTATAATGCGGTTGATGTAGTCATACTTTCACGATCCAATCACGATCCAAACTGATCTAGCGCCAAACGGACGACACCTCCAAGTTTAGCACACGTTCAGGTCAGTGGCATCCCCTCATTCTTGATCCAGAAATTAAGGGAGAGGAGGTAGATGATATCTGAACCAACATGACGGCATGGTGGTTGTGGCAGCAGTGGAACTGCAGCAGGGCTTCGCTAAGCGACTGCGCGAGGTGGAGGAGGTGTAACGGGAGGGAGATGGGCAAGGGTGGAAGCGTGGCTGCCCCGAACGCCTCCCCACCTTTATATAGTTGTGGAGGGGCTGGTGGCTTTCCCTCTAGGCCCCTAGGGTCGTTTGCCAATGGGGGAGGAAGGAATTCCTCCTTTACTTCCCCATCGATCGCTATCCCCCCTTTTAGGAATCTTGATCTTATCCCTTTGGGATATGATCATATTCCTTTTAGGGGGGATCTTGGTGCACCTAGACTAGGGGTTGTGCGGCCTTGACCCACTACCCACATCCATGTGGGTCCCCCATGCAGGTGGGCCCCACTTGGGAACCTTCTAGAACCTTCTCAGTAAAATGCTAAAAAAACTGAACATTTTTCTGAACCCTGAATATGACTTCCCATATATAATCCTCCAGAGCTCCTCGTGATATCCTGGATCCCATTCGGGACTCCTAACAACCTTTAGACTTTCCACTGTTAAATATCTCAATGCTAGCCTAGTGCTATCGAATGTTAAGCATGCGACCTATGGGTTCGGGAATAGGTAGACAGGTCGGAGACACTTCTCTGGTCAATAATCAATAGCGAGACTTGGATGCCCATATCAATTCCTACATATTCAATGCAGATATTTATCGCTTGGATGACGATGTCGAGGATTCAGTTAATCCGTATACAATTCCCTTTGTCTGGCGATACGTTACTTGCCCAAGATTCGGTCGTTGGTATCTCCATACCTAGTTCAATCTCATTACCGGCAAGTCTCTTTACTCGTTATGTAATACAAGATCCCGTGATTAAACTCATCAGTCACATGAAGCTTCTTGTGATGTTGTATTATCGAGAGGGCCCAGAGATATCTCTCCATCACACGGAGCGACAATTCCTAGTCTCAATCCATGCAACTCAACATACACCTTCGGAGATACCTGTAGAGCACTTTTATGGTCACCCATTATGAAGTGATGTTTGATAGCACATGATATCTCCTTTTTATTGATCCTCTATTGGAACAAGAAAGGGTATCCCACACCAATTTCCTCAGAGGTGACCCTGGGTATCGAACCCACGAGAGGAAGACTCCCTTGAAGCGATGGTCTCTAGCAAGCTTTTGCTGAAGTGTCAAATCCAGCTTTTGACCGGATCAACAAGAAAATTGTGATTCAAACACTTATAATAAAAAGAAGGTATGTGGATGAGGTCTTAGTGCTTACAACAATGTATTGGTGTTGGGATAAAAAATGGTATTAGTTTGTGCTCAAGAAGTCACCCATCAAGAGGTGCTTGCTTCGTATCAAAGTGGGGGATGTGTCCAAATAACATCTTGACCGGCATGAGTCCTACATCAAGAACTAGTTGTCCTACCGAAGGCCCTATCCATCTCGCTAGGTTTCCCCGATAATTAAGATAATAATATCAAATAAAATCATTGGGCGTTTAACGACTACACCTCATGAATCCTCAAGGATATGTTCCATATTACCCTACTAAACCTTACTGTCACCAGTGTTCGGTATAACAATTCGCGGTCCCCTAGCTCCTAGCCTCACTGGTGCTCAATCTCCATGATCCTAGGTACCTACAGGGATGAAGATCATGGATGACTATTGACCCATCCCTCTGCTCAACTCGGTGCTCAAGGTCTTAACAAAAAATTTGGTGGAGAGGCTTCAAAAATGGATTCTCATGCTGGTTCACAGAAACCAATACAGATTCATTAAGTCACGTACAATCCAAGACTACCCCGAATGGGCTTTCGAATACATTCACTAGTCTAAGTCTTCTGGCAAGGAAATAGTCATCTTAAAATTGGATTTTGAAAAAGCATTTGACACAATGGATCATGATTTCATTCTTGATATGTTAAAATCAAAGGGTTTCGATGTTCGATGGATAATGTGGATTAAAACAATAAAGATCTTAGCTCATCGACAATTCTGCTTAACGGGGTGCTAGGGAAGGAATTAAAATGCAAATGTGGGGTGCGCCAGGGTGACCCACTTTCACCGCTATTGTTCGTCCTTGCTGCTAATTTGCTACAGTCCATGGTCAATAAAGCTTGGCGAGAAAACCTGATACAATTGCCTATTGCACAACCAACATCTGAAGATTACCCGGTGATCCAATATGCAGATGATATTATAATAATCCTTCCGGCTGACCATGATGCTTTGAATACAATTAAAGACATTCTGAACTCCTATGCTCAAGCAACTGTACTGAAGATAAATTATAGTAAATCACAAATGATGCCCATTAGCTTATCTGACAAAGGAATTTTGGATTTAGCAGCGGCCTTTGGCTGTAGGGTAGGAACCATGCCTTTCACATACCTCGGCCTGCCCCTCCGAACCATAAGACCCACGGTGAGAGAGTTGATGCCTATGGTAGACAACATTGAACGGCGATTATCTCGAACTGCCCTTTGGATGTCCTATGGCAGCAAAATCGAATATATGAGTTCTGCGCTTTCATCTCTGCTATCCTTTGCCATGTGTGTACTGAAGCTCCCAGACAAAATAATTGAACTTTTGACAGAGCAAGAAGGAATTTTCTATGGAGAAAAGTACAAGATAGAGATGCCAAAACGCACTCACTGGCAGCGTGGCACCTGGTATGTAGGCAAAAAAAGAGAGGTGGACTTGGGATAATGAATCTCAAAATCCAAAACCAAGCCCTTCTATTTAAATATATACACAAGTTTATACACAAGGCTGACATATCTTCGGTGATGTTGATCTGGCAAAAATACTATGAGGATGCACCTCCTCACACAAAACCCAGGTGTGGTTCATTCTGGTGGTGAGATGTTTTCTCCCTCATGGACATATACAGAGGAATTACTTCCTGCGTACCTCGCGCGGGGTACACAATTCTGCTATGGAAAGATCAATGGGCCAATAATGAACTGGTGCAAGATCAACACAAGCGTCTATTCTCATTTGTGATTAATGAAGATATACCCCTAGCCCAGTACATGGAGGATCAAGACTCGCGAAGACATTTCCACCTGCCACTATCTCTAGAATCTAGGGAAGAGCTGCACAGGCTGAATGAGTGCTTGGAAGGCTTGGTATTGGACCCAATGAAAACGGATGACTGGATTCTTTGCTAGGAGACACAAATTTCAAACCAAGGAGGTATTAGAAATTCTGTTTCGGAAATCTTGACCGTTCAACTTACATAGTGGAAATATGGAAAACAAGATGTATGATGAGGTGCACAACTTTTGCTTTGTTGATGTTCATGGATAGGATCAACACCCGAGATCTTTTATGCAGAAGGTATTTTAACATCGGAGATGACAAGATTTGCCTACTCTGCTCCTTTGAGCCCCTAGAGACAAACAAACACATGTTCTTTGAATGTGGGTTTAGTAATAGATGTTGGCAAATTCTAGGGATACATTCACTACAAAGAAAACCACTTCCGTGATGATACGTGTTTGTCACAGTAGGTCACGTTTTCTACCATGCATGTACATCCATCACAATTTTATGACAGAACCAAGATAGTCATACCCGTGCTGTCGTACAAGTGTTCCATGACAATACCAAAATTATCATCACAGAAGTGTCCACTTCCATGATGATAAATGGTGCGTCATGGAAGTGTTTTCTTCAAGGGTAACCGACACATGGCATCCACCGTAATGGGTCGTCGTTAAGCTATCGGGTTCTGATTTGGATCGGATAACCCGTTAACAGCGTGAACCATTGGGGATTTTCCACGTGTAAATTTCTGATTCGCCAGAGTATCCACGTGTCAGCTCAGTGTTGGGACAGATGTCATCCAGCGAATGGACGAGACACACATATGATACGTCGACACGTGGCTCGGCCCAATAGTGGCCCATTCAGGTCAACAGGACGGCCCGTTTGACTTGGTCATAAGGTAGCGGCCCGGCCCACAGAAAGCCTGTTAATGGTTTGTTCGCATATAGCACATCTATAGCCCGCTAACTCACGACCCGTTATGGCCTATCCGAATTAGGCCCAGTAGCGTCATCTGGATCGTCCAATATGATTCCAGCTTGTTGTAACTTCCAGCCCATGTATGGCCCATGACGTCTTTCGGCCCATATGAGGCCCTTTGTAACTCTTGCACTGGTACAACGAGCTGCTATACAAATAGTTTTTAACCCCTTTCTGCAATGACATAGGTTTTTGATAACTAAGCATACGTGTTGCCGGCATGTATCCCAAACGCGAGTCTTCAGACAACTATTTGTGATGTCTCACATATCCCAAACGCTCCATACTTGCTACTCGTTTGTGCTCCCATTACCACCGCAGTCGGACTTCTATGGTTTTACCTAATACCAGGCACAGTCCAGGCACGAGATTTTTCCAGGCATGTACGAAACTGGTTGTACGTTTACTATGCACCACATCACAAAAAGTTCATGATTGTAAACCATGTACAATAGGATGACAATCACACACATTTAGTTTTCCTGCATCGTTTGTGATATTGTCTGACATCACACACGCTTTGCAAACAGCAACTGTGTGCATGGTTACACACATTTCCTCTCCCTGAACTATGTCACATTATGATGTATATCACACACGCTATGCTTTATAGACTGTGTGCGCCATAATGATCTGCAGAGCGTATTTTCACCCTAATTTAATTGTTGCTATTTAAAATTGTACCGAATTTCAATTTTAAAGTAGGCTATAACTTCATTCATATCCATCAGGTTCAACAACCAATGCATTATTCGATTCACAGGTACATATGTTCAAGAATTACATAAGCACCAAAGAAATAATGATGAACCAGGGTTGTATACTTGTACTATTAAAGATGGTAAAGAAAGAGGCGAGCGACATTTTGGTTGCTGAACAAGGTGAAGCGGAATGCCCCTATTGTGCTCTCCTCGATGCAGAAGGCACGCACAACTCTAGTCCAACCCCTTGTGATGGCCGACCGCCAATCATGTAGTTTGAGAGGTAATCTTGAGTAAACTACTTCGGGATCCACTGCAAAGGAAAAAGATCCAGGCAGTCATCTAACACAACTCATTATGGGCAGTAAAAAGAAGGCTACAAAGTTCTTACTTACCATGCTGCAGTTCACTGTTGTCTTGCATAAAGTGTAAACAAATAGTTTGATTGACATCTTTTGACCCATTTTAATAACAATCTTTATCATTTTCCTCTCTTGAAGCTGGTTCATGAATATCTCATTGCTCCATACGCAGAAAGGGTCAAAGCGTAAATCTTTGCCAATGACATATGTACCTAAAAGCACCAAGTTAATATTAGAAGCTAAACAACAATTGCACAACGATGTAGTACAACACTCCCTCCGTACCATTACATAAGATCTTATTACTTGCAATATAGTCACATATTGTATGAATTAACATCTTATATTATGCGGTAGATGGAGTTTATTCAGTTAACTGTTGTTGTGTTGTTGTTCTTGCCGCTCTTTCATGTATAGCTAGACATCATCAGAACATTAAGTTAACAGTCTTCCTAGTTGTTATGTAGCCTGAGATTGCATATTTAGTCATTCAATACAATGCATGTTGCTATGTAGCCTCAGATATATTAAATATGGTCCTAGTTAACCTACCTATAAATGGGTTACAGATATATTCAGTGAAATGTCATGTCCGACGATTAATCCCTTATCAGCCCCCAAGCTATATGGTACTAGCTACCAATATCCTGAACAGTGAGTATATATAAGCAATGCGATGAAACTAACCTTGATGGAAAACAGCAGTTGTTCCCAATATTGTCCTGTGTGAGTACATCTAAAGGCATGTTAAGCACAACAGGCTAAACATCAACCGAATATATCTATGTTAGACAACATAATCTACCAATGATAGCTTCAGTGTGCAGGTTTAAGCACGCTAGTTAAGCAAAACAAGAAGTGGAAAGGTGTGTTAACTGCAATAGGCATAACATTTAAAAACAAGCAAATATAGTCGTTCAAACTGGTATTGTGCAGGTCTAAAGTACACTAGTTATTGTTAAAAAAACGGAAAGACGTGTTAACTACAACATCCTTACAGCAATCAAATATCGTAATTCATAGTGGTATTATTGAAACTGTTACTGATGAAATTGAGCTACATGGCAAATAGTTGAACATATAGATCATCACATTGTCAATAACTGAAATAAACAAGGCATAAGGCCATCTCCAGCAATTTTTGGCCATTTCTAGTCGATCTTCTAAGCTTAACGTTATAAACTTCAATTTGATCAAGTTCAAAGCAGGTTCAACCAAAAGTAGCATTCATTCAAACATAAACATAGATAGTTTTGCATAACCAAACATTAAACATAAGTTTAAACTAAATTAAACTACTTTTGGTCGAAGTGGAGGTCGAGCCAATCCTTCCTCATCAGGTTTGGTGTGCCGCGAGCTGGGCCCGGGCCGGTGCCATTGCTACTTCTTGAGTTTGCGTTGGTTTTTCCCTTGAAGAGGAAAGGGTGATGCAGCAAAGTAGAGATAAGTGTTTCTCTTAGTTAAGAACCAAGGTATCAATCCCGTAGGAGATACAAGCAAGTCTCCATCTATGCACCTACACAAACAATCAAACACTTGCACCCAACACGATAAAGGGGTTGTCAATCCCTTCATGGTCACTTGCAAAGGTGAGATCTGATAGAGGTAGATATAAAAGATTACTAAAACGTAAAACAAAGTAAAAGTAAATAAATTCCAACAAAATATTTTTGGGTTTTTTGGTTTATAGATCTGAAATTATATGATGGAAAATAGATCGTGGCCATAGGTTTCACTAGAGGCTTCTCTCTTGAAGGCAAAAATATGGTGGGTGAACAGATTACTGTCGAGCAATTGACAGAAAAGCGCAAAGTTATGAGGATATCCAATGCAATGGTTATGAATATAGGCATCACTTCTGTGTCAAGTGGACCAACTCCTGCCTACATCTACTACTATTACTCCACACATCGACCGCTATCCAGCAAGCATCTAGAGTATTAAGTTCATAAGAACGGAGTGACGCCTCAAGTAAGA
Source organism: Aegilops speltoides (assembly GCA_021437245.1). Classification (NCBI taxonomy): domain Eukaryota; kingdom Viridiplantae; phylum Streptophyta; class Magnoliopsida; order Poales; family Poaceae; genus Aegilops; species Aegilops speltoides. The sequence continues at coordinate 72,520 of JAHHZJ010000596.1, read as the reverse complement.
TGATATCATGTAGTGGGATAAACTCAAGAAATATGATGAAAACCCCATCTTTTTACCCTTGTGGCAACAATACAAATACTGCCTCGCTACCCCTACTTTGTCACTGGTTGAGGACACCACAAGATTGAATCCAAAACTATGCACCTCTCCCATTGCAAGAAAAATCAATCTAGTTGGCCAAACAAAACCGATAATTCGAAGAGAAATACAAAGATATCAAATCATGCATATAAGAATTCAAAGAAGATTCAAATAATATTCATAGATAAACTGATCATAAATCCACAATTCATCGAATCTCGACAAACACACCGCAAAAGAATATTACATCGGATAGATCTCCAAGAACATCGAGGAGAACATGGTATTGAGGATCAAAGAGAGAGAAGAAGCCATCTAGCTACTAGCTATGAACCCGTAGGTCTCTGGTAAACTACTCACACTTCATCGGAAGGGAAATAGGGTTGATGTAGAAGCCCTCCGTGATCGAATCCCCCTCCGATAGGGTGCCAGAAAAGGTCCCAAGATGGGATCTCATGGTACAAAAGGTTATGGCGGCAGAAAAGTATTTTGGTGGATGTTTCTGGTCGTTTGGGAATATTTCTGAATTTATAGGCCAAGAATTATGGTTGGAGGAGTCCCGTGGGGCCCACAAGCCAGGGGGTGCACCCCCTAGGGCGCGCCTTGAGGGCTTGTGGAGCCCTTGAGACCCTTCTGACTTCCTTTCCAAGTCCCACGTGTGTCTTCTTGTCTAAGAAAAATCACCGCAAAAGTTTTATTCCATTTGGACTCCGTTTGATATTCCTTTTCTGTAAAACTCAAGAACAAGGAAAAAGCAAAAACTGGCACTGGGCTATGGGTTTATAAGCCAGTCCCAAAAATAATACAAAATAACATATTAATGCTGATAAAACATCCAAAATAGATAATATAATAGCACGGAGCAATAAAAAAATTATAGATACATTAGAGACGTATCAGCCGTCGTCGGGGTCGTTCGGGAAAGACACTCCTCCACTTGTCGATGTCGATCTCCTTGTCCTCGCCGTCCACCTCGACACCCTCCGCACCGCCATCCTCACCGCCTTTGACCTCATTATCGATGGAGAGCACGATAACCTCGCCGCCCTCCGCATCAGCAAAGATCATCCGCTCCGCCTCCATGAGCTCCGGGTGCTACCGACAGAGCTCTTGCATGTAGACCTCATTGGCAACCTCGGCCTCGAGGCGCTCCCTCGCCTCGTGGTACTCCCGTGCCGTAGCCGAGCTGACTACCCCTCGCTCCAGCGGGACGAGGTCGACCCGACGTGTGCCGAAGGGGAAATTGAGCCTAGCCTCTGCTCTGTGGTAGCGGACCTGCCAGCGGTCGTACTCCATGGCCGCGAGCTCGGAAGTGTGGAAGCTACTAAGCCACCGGTAGTTGTGGGTCTCCCGATCCGTAATCTCGGCGATCCACGCCCCCACCACCGCTGTCGGACCCCGAGGTAGGACCTCATTGGTGGCCGGGCCCGTGGGATGACGTGGAAGTCCTCGAACCAGCGTAGGGGCGCAGCGGCAGGCGAATCTGGCGACCGGTGATTGCGGCTCGACAAAGAGCCTGCAGAGGACGATGGGGACACCTTGGCGGCCACCTCGCCAACATCGGGCGAAGAGGCCGCGAAAAACCTCTTTTGGGTTGTTGGCTCCTCAAGCTCGCCGGCACACATGCAGAGATTGACGATGGAGGCGGCGTCAGCAGCGGCGGCCTACCAATGGTTTCGAGATAGGGATGGGTGGTGTATGTATGTGTGAGCGGAGGTTTTTGGGAGGGGTGTGTGAGGAGGGGGGCCAAAATGTGGTTTTTGAGGAAATACCGTGGCAACTGAAAATTTTACTAGGCGGGAGTAAAATGCTGGAGCTAATGAAAATTTGGATCAAGGGCGAGCAGATATTTTTGAGATTGTGAGGGATGCAGAGGCGGGAGTAGGGGCTACTAAAAATTTGGATCAAGGGATAGAAGCAGAGGAGGAGTTACATATATCACACACAGTCAAAACATACTAAATGTGTGCTATCAAATAGGAAAACCTCCAGGCAAGCAGATATTTTTGAGATTGTGAGGGATGCAGGCGGGAGTAAAATGTCGGGGCTACTGAAAATTGGAATCAAGGGACTGAAGCGGAGTGGGAGTAACAGACATTGCACACAGTCCACACATACTAATCATGTGCTATCAAACATAAAAACCTTGCAGGCGATAGATATTTTCGAGATTGCGAGGTAGTAGATATTTTCGAGAGCGGGAGGCAAGCCTAGTGGAGCCCAATCTACTGTAATGATGTGAGTGACAGGGGCACGAGTGTAGCACAAGGGCAGTCTGAGCGAACCATGTATGTTGCGTCTCGAATCGCACATGGTTGCTGCATCCAACTCGTCAACTGTTTATAAATTTGGCAAAAATAATAACACGGGAAAGGGTGAGAACACAAACACACTTGCATGTGGACCAAATATATGTATGAAAAGGGTGGTTTGATGTTGAAATAACCAATGCACAACTTTGATGTGGCATCTGTCACATAAAGCACACAATATTGCTAGTCAGCCACCCCCTACGAACCCCACTTTGTGTCGGCGGTAAGGGAATCTGAGCTACAAACGGATGCCCCAAAATAGCTAGGTCTGAAATTTCACCCTACCATAACACAAAACCTATAGGAGTCCAGCATGGTCAAACTTCCCCTTTCGCTTCCAGATAAAGGTGGACCATGTGCCAACCCAGAAATGTATTGCTTGTGGCGCGAGATGGGTGAGAGCACGTATGAACCACTTGCAGGTGGCCCTACTATATGCATGCAAAGGGTGTGGTGTGATATTTAACTACCATTCACATGTGGCACGTGTGCCTTGCAAATTAAACGGACTTCCCCGACCCCACGAAGGTTGCAGGTAGTGCAAAGTAGCTAGCCCCCCCCACACGTAGTTGGGAGAGGGCATCTCACCAAGATGTATTGTAACACAGACCAAACAGAATCCAACTTGGTCGTACAACCTCTCTCACTCGTTGTTGGTCAAAGTGATGGACGTCCACACGGCCCCGCAAAATGGGCTAGCTTGTCACCGATAACCTCATGAGGGAGGGCCTGGAGACAAAACCCACTCTATGCATATATGTGGCCCAAACATATGTATATGGAAGTGGTGTGTGGTGTTTGAATACCCAATGCGCAAATTTGATGTGGCACCATGCTTTGGAACTGTAAAATCCCCACACCAAGAGAGGGTTCACGATGCGTAGCACGTGCTCAAACTTAATTAATTAGGCATGTAATGATCGACCTACTATATGGTAACACAAACCAAAGAAGAAGAATCCACCCTGGTAACCTTTCTCGTCGTTGGTCGAAATGATGGACGTCCACGCGGGCCCACGAATATATAGGCTTGCCACCGATAACCAAGCGAGTGAGAGTGTCCAAAACTAACCATTGCATGCATGTGTCCCAAACATATTATGGAGGTGCATGATGCATGCATATGAGTTGAATACCCAATGCAACATTGATGTGGTGCATGCGTTGAAAATCGCACAGTCCCCACACAGAGCAAGAGGTTCATGACGTGTCATGTGTTTGCCCCTCCCCACTTCGATCCAGCAGGATGGATTCATGTGTACACATGCGCTATTATGTAATCTCACATAATGACTTATACCATGAGACAAACAAAAAGTTAATCCCCTCCTAAGTCAAACTAATTAACATCTCTCGTTGTCGGTGAAAGTGATGGACCAAGCGGACCCACATATGGAAGCATCCGATAACCGCGTGAGTGAGTGCCAGAGGACAACCACCATCGCTTGCTTGTGTGACAAACGTATATGGAGAGGTGTGTGGTTGTGACGTTTTGAATACCTAATGCACAACTTTGATGTGGCATCTGCCTCAAAATCCGTAAAAGTCCCCACACGGAGTGAGGTTGATGACACCTAGTATATGCTGGTACCATCCCCCTTTGACACGTACTATATATATACTCCTACCGTAACACAACCCTAAAAGAATTAATCCACCTTGTTCGTCAAACTATACCTCTCTCTCGTTCGGTCAAAATGATGGACGACGGCCTTGCGGGCCCACAGGAGAGATCCGTACGTCGCACGCGTGTGAGCATCCTATATAGGAAAACTACCATCTGCATGTGGCACAGGAGGTGTTTGTGTGATGTTTGAATATGCAATGCACAACTTTGATGTGGAAACTATACCTCAGAAACCGAAAAGTCCCCACAGAGCGCGAGGTTCATGATGCGTGGTAGTGCTACCCCCCATTAGACGCATGGTATTGTTGGGAAACTTTGCATGGAAAACAAAAAAATCTATGATTTGTCAACACGGTTGATGTAGTCGAACTTCTTCTTGATCCAACCGATTGAGTACCGAATGTACGACACATCCGCATTTAGCTCGGTGATGTCCTCGCCTTCCTGGTCCAGCAATATGGCGAAGGAATGCGTGAGTTCTGGTAGCACGACGGCGTGGTGACGGTGATGGTGAAGCTATCTCCGTAGGGCTTCGCCTAAGACCTATGAAAATATGACCGAGGGATGAAACTGTGGAGGGGGCACCGCACACGGCTAAGAAATTGTCGTGGTCTTGTGTGGCGCCCCCCTCCCACATATATATAGGTGGAGGGAGGGAGGAGCACCCAAGGAGGCGCGCCAAGTGGGGCCGAATCCCACTTGTGGTCATGCCCCTTGTCGCGCCCCCTTGCCTTTTTAGGCGAGCAGGGAAAGGCAGGGGAGGGTGGTGCCCCCTTCCTTTCTCCCATATCGAGGGGAAGGCAGGAGGGGCTAGCCCTTTGTGGGCTGGTGTGTCTCTCCCCTTGGCCCATTAGGCCCATAGATCTCCCGGGGGTGTCCGGAACAACTTCTAGTGCCCCGTTGACTACCCAGTGCACTTCAAAACTCTTCTGGTATCTGAATATCATCGTCCTATATATCAATCTTTACCTTCAGATCATTCCGGAGCTCCTCTTCATGGCTGTGATCTCATCCGGGCTCCGAACAACATTCGGTCACCAAATCATATAACTCATATGACACTATATCATCAACGAACATTAAGCGTGCGGACCCTACGGGTTCAAGAACTATGTAGACATGACCGAGACACCTCTCCGGTCAATAACCACTAGCGGAACCTGGATGCCCATACTGGCTCCTACATACTCTTTGAAGATCTTTATTGGTCAAACCTTATGACAACATACGTAATTCCCTTTGTCCATCGGTATGTTACTTGCCCGAGATTCGATCGTCGGTATCTTCATACCTAGTTCAATCTCATTACCGGCAAGTCTCTTTACAAGTTCCATAATACATCATCTTGCAACTAACTTCTTAGTCACTATGCTTGCAAGGCTTCTTATGATGTGTATTACCGAGAGGGCCCAGAGATACCTCTTCGATACTCGGAGTGACAAATCCTAATCTCGATCTATGCCAACTTAACAAACACCTTCAGAGATACATGTAGAGCATATTTATGATCACCCAGTTATGTTGTGATGTTTGATAGCACACAAGGTATTCCTCCGGTATCCCGGAGTTACATAATCTCATAGTCGAAGGAATATGTATTTGACATTAAGAAAGCAATAGCAATATACTGAACGATCAATATGCTAAGCTAACAGGTGGGTCTTGTCCATCACATCATTCTCCTAATGATGTGATCCCGTTATCAAATGACAACACATGTCTATGGTTAGGAAACCTTAGCCATCTTTTATCTACGAGCTAGTCTAGTAGAGTGTTACTAGGCACATAGTATTTGTTTATATATTCACACATGTATTTGAGTTTCCGATCAATACAATTCTAGCATGAATAATAAACCTTTATCATGAATAAAGAAATATAAAATAACAACTTTATTATTGCCTCTAGGGCATATTTCCTTCGGTCTCTCACTTGCACTAGAGACAATAACTAGATTACATTGTAATGAATCTAACACCCATGGAGTCTTGGTGCTAATCATGTTTTGCTCACAGAACAGGCTTAGTCAATGGGTCTGCTACATTTAGATCCGTATGTATCTTGCAAACTTCTATGTCTCCATCCTTGAGTTTTTCACGAATGGAGTTGAAGCGTCTCTTGATGTGTTTCGTTCTCTAGTGGAACCTGGATTCCCTCGCCAAGGCAATTGCTCTAGTGTTGTCACAAAAGATTTTCAATGGACCCAATGCACCGGGTATTACACCCAGATCGGATATGAACTCCTTCATCCAGACTCCTTCATGTGTTGGTTCCGAAGCAGCTATGTATTCCGCTTCACATGTAGAGCCCGCCACAACGCTCTGCTTGGAACTGCATCGGCTGACAGCTCCACCATTCAATATAAATACATATCAAGTTTGTGACTTAGAGTCATCCTGATTAGTGTTGAAGCTAGCATCGACATAACCATTTACGACGAGCTCTTCGTCATCTCCATAAACGAGAAACATATCCTTGGTCCTTTTTAGGTACTTCCGGATGTTCTTGACTGTGTACAATGATCCACTCCTTGATTACTTTGGTACCTCCCTGCAAAACTTATGGCAAGGGACACATCAGGTCTAGTACAGAGCATAACATACATGATAAAACCTATGGCTCAGACATAGGGAATGACTTTCTTTTTTCTCTATCTTCGGTAGTGGTCGGGCTTTGAGTCTGACTCAATTTCACACCTTGTAACACAGGCAAGAACCCTTTCTTTGACTGATCCATTTTGAACTTCTTCAAAACTTTATCAAGGTATGTGCTTTGTGAAATTCCTATTAAGCGTATCGATCTATCCCTATAGATCTTGATGCCAAATATATAAGCAGCTTCGCCGAGGTTTTTCATTGAAAAATTCTTATTCAAGTATCCTTTTATGCTATCCATAAATTATATATCATTTCCAATCAAGAATGTGTCATCCACATATAATATCAGAAATGCTACAGAGCTCCCACTCACTTTCTTGTAAATACAGGCTTCACAATAAGTCTGTATAAAACCATATGCTTTGTTCACCTCATCAAAGCGTATATTCCAACTCCGAGATGCTTGCACCAGTCCATAGATGGATCGCTGGAGTTTGCACACATTGTTAGCACCTTTAGGATCGACAAAACCTTTTGGTTGCATCATATACAACTCTTCTTTAAGAAATCCATTAAGGAATGCAGTTTTGACGTCCATTTTCTAGATTTCATAATTATAATTAGCGGCAATTGCTAACATGATTCAGACTTACTTAAGCATCGCTATGGGTGAGAAGGTCTCATCGTAGTCAACCCCTTGAACTTGTCGAAAACATTTCGTGACAAGTCAAGCTTTGTAGATGGCGACATTATCATCAGCGTCTGTCTTCTTCTTGAAGATCCATTTATTCTCAATGGCTTGTCGATCATCGGGCAAGTCCACCAAAGTCCATATTTTGTTCTCATACATGGATCCTACCTCACATTTCATGGCCTCAAGCCTTTTGTCGGAATATGGGATCATCATAGCTTCTTCATAGTTCATAGGTTCGCCATGGTCTAATAACATGACTTCTAGGACAGGATTACCATACCACTCTGGTGCGGAACGTGCTGTGTTCGACCTACACGGTCTAGTAGTAACTTGATCCGAAGTTTCATTATCATTAGCTTCCTCTCTAGTTGGTGTAGGCATCACGGGAATGAATTTCTTAGGTGTGCTACTTTACAATTCGAGAGAAGGTACAATTACCTCTTCAAGTTCTACTTTCCTCGCACTCACTTCTTTCGAGCGAAACTCCTTCTCTAGAAAGGACCCATTTTTAGCAACAAAGATCTTTCCTTCGGATCTGTGGTAGAAGGTGTACCCAATAGTTTCTTTAGGGTATCCTATGAAGACACACTTCTATGATTTAGGTTTGAGCTTATCAGGCTGGATCCTTTTTACATAAGCGTCACATCCCCAAACTTTAAGAAACGATAACTTAGGTTTCTTGCAAAACCACAATTCATATGGTGTCGTCTCAATGGATTTAGACGGTGCCCTATTTAACGTGAATGAGGCTGTCTCTAATGCATGATCCAAAGTGATAGTGGTAAATCAGTAAGAGACATCATAGATCGCACCATATCTAATAAAGTACGGTTACGAAGTTCGGACACACCATTACGCTGTGGTGTTCCAGGTGGCGTGAGTTGTGAAACAATTCCACATTGTTTTAAATGAAGGCCAAACTCGTAACTCAAATATCCGCCTCCGCGCTTAGATCGTAGAAACTTTATTTCTTATTATGATGGTTCTCCACTTCACTCTGAAATTCTTAGAACTTTTCAAATGTTTCAAACTTGTGTTTCATCAAGTAGACATACCCATACCTACTCAAATCATCTATGAAGGTCAAAACATAATGATACCCTCCACGTGCCTCAACACTCATCGGACCGCATACATTGGTATGTACTATTTCCAATAGGTCATTTGCTCACTCCACTGTTCTGGATAATGGAGTTTTAGTCATCTTTCCCAAGAGGCATGGTTCATAAGTATCAAATGATTCATAATCAGGTGATTCCAAAAGTCCATCTGCATGGAGTTTCTTCATGCTCTTTACACCAATATACAAAGTGAATGCAACCGTCTCTAAAGCATAATCCCAAAACGATAGCGGTAGATCAGTAGGAGACACCATAGATCATACCATATCCAATAAAGAATGGTTACAACGTTCGGACACACCATTTCTCTATGGTGTTCCAGGTGGCGTTAGTTGTGAAACTATCCCATGTTGTTTCAAATGAAGACCAAACTCGTAACTCAAATATTCACCTCCACAATCAGATCGTAGAAACTTTATTTTCTTGTTACGATGATTCTCCTCTTCACTCTGAAATTCCTTGAACGTTTCTAATGTTTCATACTTGTGTTTCATTAAGTAGATATATACCCATATCTGCTCAAATCATCTGTGAAGGTCAGAAAATAACGATACCCGCCGCGTGCCTCAATACTCATCGGACTGCATACATCGGTATATAATATTTCCAATATGTCATTGGCTCGCTCCATTGTTCCGGAGAACGGAGTTTTAGTCATCTTTTCCATGAGGCATGGTTCGCAAGTATGAAATGATTCATAACTAAGTGATTCCAAAAATCCATCTGCATGGAGTTTCTTCATGCGCTTTATACCAATATGACCTAAACGGCAGTGCCACAAATATGTCGCAGTATCATTATCAACTTTGCATCTTTTGGCATCGATATTATGAATATGTGTATCACTAATATTGAGATTCAACAAGAATAGACCATTCATCAAGGGTGCATGACCATAAAAGATATTACTCATATAAATAGAACAACCATTATTCTCCGATTTAAATGAAAAACCGTCTCACAATAAACATGATCTAGATATAATGTTCATGCTCAACGCTGGCACTAAATAACAATTATTGAGGTCTAAAACTAATCCCGAAGGTATATGTAGAGGTAGCGTGCCAACGATGATCACATCGACCTTGGAACGATTCCCGATGCGCATCGTCACCTCGTCCTTAGCCAATCTTCTTCTATTCCGCAGCTCCTGTTTCGAGTTATAAAAAGAGCAACTGAACAAGTATTAATACCCAGACGCTACTACGAGCATTAGTAAGGTACACATCAATAACATGTATATCAAATATACCTTTGTTCACTTTGCCATCCTTTTTATCCGCCAAGCATTTGGGGCAGTTCCGCTTCCAGTGACCATTCCCTTTGTAGTAGAAGCACTCAGCTTATGGCTTGGGTCCAGCTTTGGGCTTCTTCTCCGGAGTGGCAACTTGCTTGCCATTCTTCTCGAAGTTCCCTTTCTTTCCCTTGCCATTTTTCTTGAAACTAGTTGTCTTGTTAACAATCAACACTTGATGCTCCTTCTTGAGTTCTACCTCTGTGGCCTTAAGCATTGCGAAGAGCTCAGGAATAGTTTTATTCATCCCTTGCATATTATAGTTCATCACGAAGCCTTTGTAGCTTGGACAGTGATTGAAGAACTCTGTCAATAACACTATCAACTGGAAGTTCAACTCCAGCCGAGTCAAGTGGTTATGATACCCAAACATTTTGAGTATGTGTTCGTTGACAGAACTGTTCTCCTCCATCTTGCAGCTATAGAACTTGTTGGGGACTTCATATCTCTCAACCCGGGCATTTTCTTGAAATATTAACTTCATCTCTTGGAACATGTCATTTGCTCTATGACGTTCAACACGTCTTTGAAGTCCCAGTTCTAAGCCGTAAAGCATGGCACACTGAACTATAGAGTAATCATCAGATCGAGCCTGCTAGACATTCATAACATACGAATTTGCTCCTGCAGCAGGTCTGACACCTAGCGGTGCATCAAGGACATAATTCTTTTGTGTAGCAATTAGGATAATCCTCAAGTTACGGACCTAGTCCATGTAGTTGCTACCATCATCTTTCAACTTAGCTTTCTCTAGGAACACATTAAAATTCAGGGGAATGGTACCTCAGGCCATAGATACACAACACAGATATGCAAAACTATTAAGACAAAGTTCATGATAAATTAAGTTCAATTAATCAAATTACTAATGAACTCCCACTTAAATAAACATCCCTCAAGTTATCTAAGTTGTGATACATGATCCAAATCAACTAGCCCATGTCCGATCATCACCTGAGATGCGGTAGTCATCAATGGTGAATATATCTATGTTGATCATAGACTCAAGTTCGACCTTTCGGTCTCCAATGTTCCGAGACCATGTCTGTGCATGCTAGGCTCATCAAGTTTAACCCAAGTATTCTGCATGTGCAAAACTGTATTACACCCCTTGTATGTGAACGTAGAGTCTATCACACCTGATCATCAAGAGGTGCTTAGAAATGACGAACTTTAGCAATGGTGCATACTCGGGGAGAACACTTTCATCTTGAAATTTAGTGAAGGGATCATCTTAATTATAATGGTACCACCGTTCTAAGCAAAATAAGATGCATAAAGGATAAACATCACATGCAATGAAAATATGTGACATGATATGGACATCATCATCTTGTGCTTTTGATCTCCATCTCCAAAGCATTGTCATGATTTCCATCGTCACCGGCTCGACACCGTGATCTCCATCATTGCGTCGGGGTCGTCTCGCCAACTATTGCTTCTACAACTATTTCTTCTACAACTATTGCTAACGCATAGCGATAAAGTAAAGCAATTACATGGTGCTAGCATTTCATACAATTATTAAGAGACAACCCTAAGGCTCCTGCCGGTTGTCGATATTACAAAACATGATCATCTCATACATCAACATATATCACATCATATCTTGACCATATCACATCACAACATGCCCTGCAAAAACAAGTTAGACGTCCTCTACTTTGTTTTTGCAAGTTTTACGTGGCTGCTACGGGCTTCTATCAAGAAACGTTCTTAACTATGCAAAAGCCACAACGGTGACTTATCAAGTTTGCTGTTTTAACCTTCTTCAAGGACAGACCATAGTCAAATTTGATTCAACTAAAGTTGGAGAAACAGACACCCACCAGCCACCTTTATGCAAGCTAATTGCATGTCAGTCAGTGTAACCGGTCTCATGTGCGTGGACATGTAAGGTTGGTCCGGGCCGCTTCATCCCACAATACCGCCGAATCAAAATAATATGTTAGTGGTTGCTACCTTTTGAGCTTGCGTTGGTTTTTCCCTTGAAGAGGAAAGGTTGATGTAGCAAAGTAGAGATAAGTATTTCCCTCAGTTGAGAACCAAGGTATCAATCCAGTAGGAGATACAAGCAAGTCTCCAATCTATGCACCTGCATAAACAATCAAACACTTGCACCCAACGCGATAAAGGGGTTGTCAATCCCTTCACGGTCACTTGCAAAGGTGAGATCTGGTAGAGATAGATATAAAATATTACAAAAACATAAAACAAAGTAAAAGTAAATAAATTGCAGCGAGAGTTTTTTTGGTTTATAGATCTGAAAATATATGATGGAAAATAGACCCGGGGCCACAGCTCTCACTAGAGGATTCTCTCTTGAAGGCAATAATACGGTGGGTGAACAAATTACGGTCGAGCAATTGATAGAAAAGCACAAAGTTATGACGATATCCAAGGCAATGATTATGAATATAGGTGTCGGTGTCAAAACCGGCGGATCTCGGGTAGGGGGTCCCGAACTATGCGTCTAGGCGGATGGTAACAGGAGACAAGGGACACGATGTTTTTACCCAGGTTCGGGCCCTCTCGATGGAGGTAAAACCCTACTCCTGCTTGATTGATATTGATGATATGGGTAGTACAAGAGTGGATCTACCATGAGATCAGGGAGGCTAAGCCCTAAAAGCTAGCCTATGGTATGATTGTTGTAATGGTTCTGTGTCCTACGGACTGAAACCCTCCAGTTTATATAGACACCGGAGAGGGCTAGGGTTACACAGAGTCGGTTACAATGGTAGGAGATCTACATATCCGTATCGCCAAGCTTGCCTTCCACGCCAAGGAAAGTCCCATACGGACACGGGACGAAGTCTTCAATCTTGTATCTTCATAGTCTTGGAGTCCGGCTGACGATGATAGTCCGGCTATCCGGACACCCCCTAGTCCAGGACTCCCTCAGTAGCCCCTGAACCAGGCTTCAATGATGATGAGTCCGGCGCGCACATTGTTCGGCATTGCAAGGCGGGTTCCTCCTCCGAATTAATCATAGAAGATTGCGAACACCAGGATAGTGTCCGGCTCTGCAAAATAAATTCCACATTCTACCGTAGAGAGAATAATATGTACACAAGTTCAATCTGCTGACGTATTTTGTGGCATGACGTCATATCACCACCAAGCCTTTACTTGAATCGTTTTTTATCATACCACCTCAGCGCGTTTAGCGAAGCGGTTTCCTTGGCACGTCTTGTCGAAGTAGAGATCATGTTCCCCTTATTCCGGGATTCCCATCAATACGGACATGGGTTACCCAACCGCGCCATTGATGGTGGCGCTTGGGAGATAAGCGAGTTTTACCAGGCCGGTGGGGACGCATAGTCTTCGTCCGCCCATATATAAGGGGATAAGGATCCACCTTTTTACCTACGCCTTCTTCCTCCTTTGCTTATCCATCTCCGCGCACTCGAGCTCCAGCGCCCAAGTCCGCACCTCTCGTCTCGACCTTCTCTAGTCATGTCCGGAGCGGGAGGCAAGTGGTTGGCCTCCTCCATTACGGAGGGGCACATCAAAAACTGCTTGGGCGCGGATACCTTTCCAAATGACATCACGCCTTTGGCTGCCCGACGAGCGGCAGCTCATCCCCACCCTCAGGCCCCATGAGAGGGTCGTATTCCTTCCCCAGTTCCTCCGTGGACTGGGCTTCCCGTTGCATCCCTTCGTCCGGGGGCTCATGTACTACTACGGACTGGACTTCCACGATCTGGCGCCAAACTTCATCCTCAACATCTCGGCGTTTATCATCGTGTGCGAGGCCTTCCTCTGCATCCGGCCCCACTTTGGCTTGTGGCTAAAGACCTTCAATGTCAAGCCGAAGGTAGTGAAGGGCGTCCAAGCGGAGTGCGGAGGCGCCATGGTGGGCAAAATGCCCAACGTCACCTGGCTCGAGGGGGCCTTCGTGGAGTCCATCAATGGGTGGCAATCGGGGAGGTTCTACATCACCGAGCCGCGTGACCCTAAATGGGCAGCGGCCCCCGAGTTCAGATCTGGTATCCCTATGCAGCTCACCTCCTGGAAAGAGAAGTGCTTGCTATGGGGCAGTTCGGAGGAGCTGACAGGACTCCAGTCCTGTCTCCAGACCTTGGTGAACAAGAAGCTTAGGCTTGTCAATGTGATCCAGGTCATGCTCGTCCGCCGGATTCTCCCCTGCCAACAGCGGGCCTTCAATTTGTGGGAGTTCGATCCGGCACAGCACCGGACCCTGAGCGGGCTCTTCGACACGACGTATGAAGCTGCCTGGAGGGTGCTGTTCAAGGGCGGAGAAGCCCCCGCATCCGTGACGGAAGACCACGGATTCAACACCAAGCGCCCGGCCGGCGAGGTAAGCTTTGTTATCCTCTATGGGACACTTATTTTCTTTCATAGTTTAATTCTATGTGGGATCTAAAACTCCCAATGCCTTTGACAGGACTGGTAGAGGACGTCCGGATAGGTAGACTGTCCGGCTCCCCTTCCCGAAGACCCAGCGGACACCCGTTTGACGGGGCTGCTGGTTCCGGCCCTTTACATGGTGCCGGAAAAGAAGGCCAAGAAGAAGGCCACGGGAACCCGAAGGAGTTCCCGGCGCCAGATGATATCGGACTCATCGTCCGATCGCTCCGAGGCAGACTCCTCCCCCGAAGACGAGGAGGAGAAAGAGGACTCTCCCCAGGATGGGGGAGAGAGGAAGAGGAACGCTTCCCCAACAGGGGAGGCCGAAGGGTCCAAGAGGGGAAGGACCCTTCCTCCGGACAGCTCTGCCAACGCCAACGTTGGTGACGAAGGGTGGCCCTCAAGGGCCAAGCCTCCCGCAAGATCGTAAGTATTCGGATTCCTGAATGATTTATAATTTCTCTTTTGTGTCACGTAGTGTCCTTCTAATGCCGCACACTACCTGTAGTCCGGCCGAGGATGATCTTCCCGCTTCATCAAGCGGGTCCCTGGCTCCGTCGGATGTAGATTCCATTCCGACTGCCTCCACCCTCATGACGGCGAGGACGCCGAGGTGGGATCCCAGGAGGGGACCCATCAGGAGGAGGCTCCGGAGGTGCCACAAGGCAGCCTCCCGGACTTTGCGTCGGACTCCATGCCGGAACCTGCAGTGGTTCCAGAGTCCGGCAGGCGGCCCCTTCGTAAGAAGGGCAAGACCGTGACACCGGCAGCCTCCGTCAAACCGGAGGCGCCAGACAACTTGTTGGAGGTGCTCAACGGCGCTTCCATCAAGGAAGAACACCGCACTATCATGAGTGCGGTGATTCAGAAGGTTCAGCTCGCCAAGAGCGGTCTGACCGAAGCCTGCAGCAGCCTTCTAACAGGCTTTGAGGTAAGAAGTTTTAAAATATGTAATGTAATACCGCATAGACAAGAGCCCACGATGCTCGGCTCGGTGTTGGAAAGAAAACCGGACTAAGGATCTAAAAAGATATCGCAGGAGTGCTAAAAATTATGTCAATATGGGTTTGCAGGCTGCGCTGCTGACCTCTGCCGCACTGACTGCGGAGGTCGGTGTTTTGAAGCAGAACCTCGAGCGGTCCAAGAATGAGCCCAGCATTGCCAAGAAGCAGGTCGAGGACAAAGAAGGTGAGTAACACTGCATTAAATTTGTACCTTACAGAAAAGGATTTTGGTTGCAATAGAAATAACAAGGATAACGTGGGTACTGCAGGGGCCACGAACGAGGTGGCGACCCTGAAGGAGGCCGTGTCCGCGGGTGAACGCAACGCGGCCGCGGAACGAGCAGAGCGAGAGAAGCAGGAGGCACGGGTGGCGGAGGTGCGGCAAGAGCTCCAAGCTCTCATGGAAAAGCATGAGAGTTTGGAGCGTGACTCGAAGACTCGAGAGTCCGAGCTTGCCTCGGCTCTTGAAAGTGCCAAAGCAGCTAAGGCTGAGGCCCATAAGGCCCTCCAGGAGATTGAGGCGGTGAAGAAAATAGCGGCGGTTAAGGCATTTTTCATGCAAAGCAAGCATGTGAATGTAAATTACCTATTACTTACCCGAATTCGGAGCTCTCCAGGGGCGTTTGCAGATCTGCCTCGCAGCGTGTCGATCTTGCCGCATTCTACCGGGCCGAGGAGGGAGATCAGCAGAAGGTCTTCGGTCTCGGTATCTTGAGGCGGACATCCGTGCCCCTAGCTACCACCAAGCAGTGGTCGAGCTCCTAAGGTAGCCGAAAGCAGGCCATGAAGGGCCTCATAGTCCGGCTGTGGCCTGGAGATGCCATGCCTGGGAGCTACTTCGGCCTCGTGTGGCGGCTGGTGGATGCGTGCCCCTGGGTGGAAGTCATCAAGCGCTCCGCTTGCATTGAAGGTGCCCGTCGGGCCCTTGCCCGCGAAAAGGTGCATTGGGGCAGGCTGGATGCGGAGAGGCTTATCACGGACGCGCCGCCGGCGGGCAAGGAGTATCGTACGCCCAAAATGTACTATAAGAGTGTCCTGAAGGGTGCCCACAAGATTGCAGATGAGTGCCCCAAAGATGTAATTTTTTAATAGACTTGCAATGTGTTATCCTGTGCGCTGAAAACTTTGTTCATATGCGCTAAGCAACGCTTGTTAATTTAAAATATTACCTTCTGTGCGGCCGTTTATCAAATCTGAGAGATGGCAAGTCGTCGGCTTCAGCCCCCATGCCACGAGTGCTGGGGTGTTCGGGATAAACTTGAGCGCTCTTGTTCCCATTTTTTGGTTCCATCTTGGGAGGCGCTCAACACAACGAACATGGCAACCGGACTTATAATGCTTGAACACTCTCACTTAGCCATAGAATTCTATAATTTTAAATTTCGGCGAAGCCCCTAGTGTTCGGAAGACCGAATTCGGGGCGCTATCCACGCCTTGGCCGGACACAGCCGGTTCCTCGCTCTAAGCGGCATAAGTCTTTAGGGACTCGAAAAGACCTCTCGAATAGCGACCAGCTCTCGCCTTATCATGACAGTCAGTTTTAGCTTTCTCCACTAAGGCGCTCGCCCAGCTCAACCGGGCGCAATTGCAGTGGTTCTCCCAGTGCTACCTTAGCCGATAGAACGGAACGTAAGGCACCAAAACATGGGAGCCAGGCAAACCCAACTATTGACCCAAGACATGATTCGGAGCCGATGCATATAGTGCTATAAGTTCGGGGTGCCGCACTTGTGAAAGTGTTCGGACTTGCCACACCATAATGCGGGGAACATAAGCCCCTGGTGTATTCGGTCGTACCAAAGTGTACGGATGTAAGATGTCATAGATGAACATATAATAAAAAGAAAGGAATGCAATTATAAACAGAAAGTGATGCATTGTTTATTCCAGGAATTCTGCTATGAGTGCAGAACGATACAAATGGTGCGCTAAGCAAGGGTTTGGACTATTTAATCATGTCCCCCTCCAGGGGTAGGCTGTGGACTGGTGTATTTAACAAATTTAATGCTCATAATGGAGACCACCTGAGTGTTCGTCGTAGGCTTTGTCCCTCCCTGGCTGTTGCATCATGAGTTTGGCAGGTTTACCGCCGGACAGGGCCTCTGGTGAACGCAGTCCTATGAAAAAAAAAGAAGAAAAAAGAGTGACACACTTGGGAGCCCCTGGTGTGGTTAAGCCGCACTCTGGGCCTGTCGTGGTCGTGCCCCTCCCCCTATGCCCATGGTATCTCTAGAGCGTAATGATGTACGCGAGGAGCTGGTATTGCAATCATGCAAGGGCTGGGGTTGGGGCCGCATTGCTACGCGTGCTCGGAATGTGCCAGGTGGTCTTGATTGATGTTACTCCGGGCGCGTTTGGCCATGTCCGATCGTTTAATGGCCGGACTCGAAAATTGCCTTAAAAGGCTACTTTGTACTTCTGCCGCGAGAGCCGCTGTGTGTTCCTCCGTTCGGAGGGAGCGTTCAGTGTTTCCGTTGACCGTGATGACTCCACGAGGGCCTGGCATCTTGAGCTTGAGGTATGCATAATGCGGCACCGCGTTGAATTTGCAAACGCGGTTCGTCCGAGCAGAGCGTGATAGCCGCTGCGGAATGGGACTATGTCGAAGATTAACTCCTCGTTTTGGAAATTATCCGGGGATCCGAAGACCACTTCGGTGTGGTGAGCTGTGCATAATTGGCCTCAACACCTGGTATGACGCCTTTGAAGGTCGTCTTTGTAGGTTTAATCCTTGAGGGGTCTATGCCCATCTTGCGCGCTGTATCCTGATAAAGCAGGTACAGGCTGTTGCCGCCATCCATCAGGACTCTAGTGAGGTGGAATCCATCGACGATTGGGTCTAAAACCAATGCGGCGAATCTGCCATGGCGGATACTGGTGGGGTGGTCCCTTCGATCGAAAGTGATCGGGCAAGAGGACCATGGATTGAACTTTGGGGCGACTGGCTCCATCGCATATACGTCCCTAAGTGCACGCTTCCGCTCCCTTTTGGGTATGTGGGTTGCGTATATCATGTTTACCGTCCGCACTTGTGGGGGGAAACCCTTCTGTCCTCTACTGTTCGGCGGTGGAGTCTCCTCCTCGTCGTCGCCAGTGCAGCCCTTGTCATTGTTTTCGCAATTAATTTGCTGCTGCTGAATACCCAACAATCCTGTTAGTGTGGTTAGCTGGCTTTTCGGGGGTGCCATGTATCTGGCAAGAGCAGTCGAGTATTCAGTCCAAATTGGATGGACCCGGAGTGGTCCTTTTGAATGGCTTCTTCCGCTGACCGGGTTTAGAGCCTCTGAACCCGGCATTGACTGCCGTATCCTCAGTGTTATCGTCGTTAACGCGGCGTTTGTTTTTGTTGCGACACGACCTGCCATTGCGGTCCTTGCAGTCCGGACTGCCAGAATATTTGCTGAGGTTGTTACTGCGGGCTAGCCAGCTGTCCTCCCCCGCGCAGAAGCGGGTCATAAGTGATGTGAGGGCTGCCATGGATTTCGGCTTTTCCTGTCCTAGGTGCCGGGCCAGCCACTCGTCGCGGATGTTATGTTTGAAGGCTGCGAGGGCCTCTGCATCCGGACAGTTGACGATTTGATTTTTCTTTGTTAGGAACCGTGTCCAGAACTGTTTGGCCGATTCGTCTGGCTGCTGAATTATGTGGCTTAGGTCATCAGCGTCGGTGGTCGCACATATGTGCCACGAAGTTGTCGAGAATGCGGCTTCCAAGTCCTCCCAACATCAATTGACTCTGCGGGCAAGCTGTTAAGCCAATGCCGAGCTGGTCCTTTAAGCTTGAGTGGGAGATACTTGATGGCATGGAGATGCCGCCATGGGCCATATGGATATGAAGGAGATAGTCTTGATCCAAACCGCGGGTCTGTTGTGCCATTGTAGGATTCGATGTTCACGGGTTTAAACCCTTGAGGATTTGATGATCCATTACTTCGTCGTGAAGCATAGTGGGTGTCTGGCGCCTCTATATTGATCAATATCATGACATAGCTCAAGAGAGCATTATCATTGTGTTCGACCCGGCGGAGTTCTTTGTATCCGCGCGACGGTAGTCGCCGTGGGTCGTGGCGCCCACGTGATCCGTAGATGGATCTGGATTGTCTTGCCTTGTCCTCCAATATGTCCCGCAAGTCCGGCGCATTTCCCCGTGGCTTCGCGCTTTTCGAGCGGTGCCGGGGTACGGTTCTGGCGAAGGGCCTAGATGCCTCTCTGTCGCGGCCACGAGGTGGTCGGTCTGCCGTATTGTGCGCTGGTGATAAAGGTTTGTATGCTTCCTCCTCTAGTCGGGGGAGCAACTTGCATTTTGGGTAGCTTTTGGAGGGGCGTTCGAGTTCATACTCTTCAGCCGCGAGGACCTCGGTCCGTCTTTCGGCCAGTAGGTCTTGGTCAGCTCGAAGCTGTTGCTGCTTTTTCTTTAGGCTGTTCGCCATGGCCATCAGCCTGTGTTTAAAACGCTCTTGTTCGACGGGATCCTCGGGCACGACAAATTCGTCGTCGTTGAGGCTTGCCTCGTCTCCGGAGGGAGGCATGTAATTGTCATCCTCTATCTCCTCGTCTGCCGCTCTCTCTTGAGGGCTGGCTTCTCCATCCTCCTGTGCTGAATCTTGCTGGAGGGGGTTGTCTTCGGCATTCTCTGGGGTGTTATTATCTCCGGTGCCGGAGTCTCCATTCTTGCTGTGGCGGGATTTAGAGTGGCGCCGCTGACGTCGGCGCTTGGGCTGTTTCTTAGAGGAATCTGCCTTCGCTGCTTCTTCGCCGTCCCCATCCTTTGGGGTGTCCACCATGTATATGTCGTATGACGAGGTGGTCTTCCAGTGGACCGTAGGCGCTGGTTCTTGGTCGTCTCCAGCATCGTCGTCCATGCCGTTGATCTCTTCGGAGTCGTAGTCTAGCATGTCGGTTAGATTGTCGATAGTGGCTACAAAGTGGGTGGTGGGTGGGCTTTGAATTTCTTCGTTGTCCGCATCCCAACCATCCTGACCGCAGTCCGGCCAGGGCTCTCCCGATAACGAGAGATGCTTTAGCGAGTTCAGGATGTCGCCAAAGGGCGAGTGCTGAAAGATGTCCGCAGCGGTGAATTCCATGATCGGCGCCCAATCGGATTCAATTGGTAGGGGCGCAGGAGGTTCGGAGTCCGGCAAGGAGTTCGGCACCTCGGAGTCACGAGCTTTATAAGGGACAAGGTCAGTATTCGGCTCCATCGCCGTAGAGGTTGCAGCTCCCGAGGCGGTGTCCAGTCACCGGTCCTCAATCTGCGCGGTCGGCTCCGAGCTATGGGTCGGAGCGGATTCGTGTCGACCTCAAAGGTCTTGTCCGTGGCAGAGCTAGATCGTGCCCATCGTGACGGTCGCGGCACGCTTCGGTCAGGCTCGAATCCGTCGAAGATCAAGTCTCCGCGGATGTCGGCCGTGAAGTTTAGGCTTCCAAATCTGACCTGATGGCCAGGGGCGTAGCTTTCGATCTGCTCCAGATGGCCAAGTGAATTGGCCCGCGGTGCAAAGCCGCCGAACACGAAGGTCTGTCCAGGGAGAAAAGTCTCACCCTGGACGGTGTTGTTGTCGATTGAAGAAGCCATCAAGCCTATCGGTGACGACACAGAGGAACTCTCAATGAAAGCACCAATGTCGGTGTCAAAACCGGCGGATCTCGGGTAGGGGGTCCCAAACTGTGCGTCTAGGCGGATGGTAACAGGAGACAAGGGACACGATGTTTTTACCCAGGTTCGGGCCCTCTCGATGGAGGTAAAACCCTACTCCTGCTTGATTGATATTGATGATATGGGTAGTACAAGAGTGGATCTACCACGAGATCAGGGAGGCTAAGCCCTAAAAGCTAGCCTATGGTATGATTGTTGTAATGGTTGTGTGTCCTACGGACTACAACCCTCCGGTTTATATAGACACCGGAGAGGGCTAGGGTTACACAGAGTCGGTTACAATGGTAGGAGATCTACATATCCGTATCGCCAAGCTTGCCTTCCATGCCAAGGAAAGTCCCATCCGGACAAGGGACAAAGTCTTCAATCTTGTATCTTCATAGTCTTGGAGTCCGGCTCACGATGATAGTCCTGCTATCCGGACACCCCCTAGTCCAGGACTCCCTCAATAGGCATCACGTCCGTGTCAAGTAGACCGACTCCTGCCTGCATCTACTACTATTACTCCACACATCAACCGCTACCTAGCATGCATCTAGAGTATTAAGTTCATAAGAATGGAGTAATGCCTTAAGCAAGATGACATGATGTAGAGGGATGAACTCAAGCAATATGATGAAAACCCCATATTTTTACCCTTGATGGCAAAAGTACAAATACGTGCCTCACTGCCCCTACTTTGTCACTGGATGACGACACCGCAACATTGAATCCAAAACTAAGCACCTCTCCGGTTGCGAGAAAAACAAATCTAGTTGGCCAAACCAAAACGATAATTTGAAGAGAAATACAAAGATATCAAATCACGCATAAGAATTCAGAGAAGATTCAAATAAGATTCATAGATAAACTGATCATAAATCCACAATTCATTGGATCTCGACAAACACACCGCAAAAGAAGATTACATTGGATAGATCTCCAAGAACATCAAGGAGAAGATGGTATTAAGGATCAAAGATTGAGAAGAAGCCATCTAGCTACTAGCTATGGACCTGTAGGTCTGTGGTAAACTACTCACGCTTCATCGGAAGGACAACAGGGTTGATGTAAAAGCCCTTCGTGATTGAATCCCCCTCTGGCAGGGTGCCAGAAAAGGTCCCTAGATGGGATCTCATGGGTACATAAGGTTACGACAGCGGAAAAGTATTTTGGTGGATGCTCCTGGTCGTTTGGGAATATTTCTGGATTTATAGGCCAAGAATTAGGGTTGGAGGAGTCTTGTGGGGCCCACAAGCCAGGGGACGCCCCCTCTTGGGTGCGCCCTGAGGGCTTGTGGAGCAATCGGGACTCTTCTGTCTTCCTTTCCAAGTCCCACGTGTGTCTTCTGGTCTAATTAAAATCATCGCAAAAGTTTTATTCCGTTTGGACTCCGTTTGATATTCCTTCTTTGTAAAACTCAAGAACAAGGAAAGAACGGAAACTGGCACTAGGCTCCGGGTTAATAAGTTAGTCCCAAAAATAATATAAAATAGCATATTAATGCATATAAAACATCCGAAATAGATAATATAATAGCATGGAACAATCAAAAATTATAGATACGCTGGAGACGTATCAAGCATCCCCGAGCTTAATTCCTGCTCGTCCTCGAGTAGGTAAATGATAAAAACATAATTTTTGATGTGGAATGCTACCTAACATATTTATCCATGTAAGTTTCTTTATTGTGGCATGAATATTCAGATCCATAAGATTCAAAACAAATGGTTAATATTGACATAAAAACAATAATACGTCAAGCATACTAATAAATCAATCGTGTCTTCTCAAAATAACATGGCCAAAGAAAGTTATCCCCACAAAATCATATAGCCTAGCTATGCTTATCTTCATCACACAAAGTATTAAATCATGCACAACCCCGATGACGAGCCAAGCAATTGTTTCATACTTTTGAGGTTCTCAAACTTCTCCAACTTTCACGCAATACATGAGCATGAGCCATGGATATAGAACTATAGGTGGAAATATGGTGGTTGTGGAGAAGACAAAAAGAAGGAGATAGTCTCACATCAACTAGGCGTATTAATGGGCTATGGAGATGCCCATCAATAGATATCAATGCGAGTGTGTAGGGATTGCCATGCAACGGATGCACTAGAGCTATAAGTTTATAAAGCTCAAAAATAAACCAAATGGGTGTGCATCCAACTTGCTTGCTCACGAAGACCTAGGGAAATTTGAGGAAGCCCATCATTGGAATATATATGCCAAGTTCTATAATTAAAAATTCCCACTAGTATATGAAAGTGACAACATAGGAGACTCTCTATCATGAAGATCATGGTGCTACTTTGAAGCACATGTGTGGAAAAAGGATAGTAACATTGTTCCTTCTCTCTTTTCTCTCATTTTTGGTGAGCTTATTTGGCCTCTTTTATTTTTTTGCAAAGTCCGGAGACTCGTCGCAACTTGTGAGGGATTCATGGCTTCCATCATCCTTTCCTCACATGGGACAATGCTCTAATAATGATGATCATCACACTTTTATTTACTTACAACTCAAGAATTACAACTCGATACTTAGAACAAAATATGTCTCTATATGAATGCCTCCGACGGTGTACCGGGATGCGCAATGATCAAGAGTGACATGTATAAAACACAAATACTATATCAACTACATGATCATGCAAAACAATATGACAATGATGGTACATGTCATAATAAAATGGAACGTTGGAAGTTGCATGGAAATATATCTCGGAATGGCTATGGAAATGCCATAATAGGTACGTATGGTAGCTGTTTTGAGGAAGGATATATGGTGGGTTTAATGCACTGGCAAAAGTTGCGCGATACTAGAGAGGCTAGCAATGGTGGAAGGGTGAGAGTGCGTATAATCCATGGACTCAACATTACTCATAAAGAACTCACATACTTATTGCAAAAATCTATTATCATTGAAGCAAAGTACTACAAGCATTCTCCTAGGGGGATAGATTAGTAGGAAAAGACCACCACTCGTCCCCGACCGCCACTCATAAGGAAGACAATCAATAAATAAATCATGCTCTGACTTCATCACATAATGGTTCACCATATGTGCATGCTACGGGAATCGAAAACATTAACAAAAGTATTTCTACCAATCCACAATTAGTCACTAGCATGACTCTAATATCATCATCTTTATATCTAAAAATATTTATAAGGAATCAAACTTCTCATAGTATTCAATGCTCTTTATATGAAAGTTTTCATTATATCCCTCTTGGATGCCCATCATATTAGGACTAAATTCACAACCTAAGAAAATTACCATGCTGTTTAGAGAGAATCTCAAAATAATATAAGTGAAGCATTAGAGTTAAACAATTTCTATAAAATAAAACCACCGCTGTGCTCTAAAAAGATATAAGTGAAGCACTAGAGCAAAATTGCCTAGCTCAAAAGATATAAGTGAAGCACATAGAGTATTCTAATAAATCACGATTCATGCGTGTCCATCTCAAAAGGTGCGTACAGCAAGGATGATTGTGTAAAACTAAAAAGCAAAGACTCATATCATACAATACGCTCCAAGCAAAACACATATCATGTGGTGAATAAAAATATAGCCTCAAGTAAATTTATCGATAGACGAGGACGAAAGAGGGGATGCCATCTGGGGCATCCCCAAGATTAGATGCTTGGTTGTCCTTGAATATTACCTTGGGGTGCCTTGGGCATCCCTAAGCTTAGGCTCTTGCCACTCCTTATTCCATAGTCCCTCAAATCTTTACCCAAAACTTGAAAACTTCACAACACAAAACTCAACAGAAAACTCATGAGATCCGCTAGTATAAGAAAATAAATCACCACTTTTTGTTACTGTTGTGAACTCACTCTTTATTTGTATTGGTGTAATAATATTGCAACTTCTCCATGGTTCATACCCCCCAATACTACCCATAGATTCATCAAAATAAGCAAACAACACATAGAAAACAGAATCTGTCAAAAATAGAACAGTCTGTAACAATCTGTAAACTTTGTGTACTTATGTAACACCAAAAATTCTGAAAAATTAGGAAAACAGAGGTAATTAATGTATTAATCTTGTGTAAAAAATTCAGGATTTTATCACGCTTCTGTGATTTTTAATAATTCTGGCAATGAGCGCAAAAGTTTCTGTTTTTCAGCAAGATCAAATCAACGATATACCAAAGTATCCTAAAGGCTTTACTTGGCACAAACACTAATTAAGAACACCAAAACACAATTACTACAGAGGTAATAATGTGTATTTGTTGAATAAAAGTAGAAAAAACAAAAAACACAAAAATAAAATTGGGTTGCCTCCCAACAAGCGCTTTTCTTTATAACCTTTTAGGTAGGCATTGATAATTTTAATGATGCTCACATGAAAGATAGCAATTGAAACACGAAGAGAGCATCATGTAGCATGTGAAAAGCAAGTTTAAGTCTAACATACTTCCTATGCATAGGCATTTTATAGGGAAACTATTTATCAGGACAAGCAAAAATTAGCATATGAAAGGAAGAGGAAAGAAACAGTAGGAATCTCAACATAAAGAGATGTAATTTAGTAACATGAAAATTGCTACAACCATATTTTCCTCTCTTATAATAATTACATGTGGGATCATGTTAAAGTTCAACAATATATCTATCACATAACATATTCTCTACATGATCCACATGCATGCAAAGTTGACACTCTTCCAAAATAGTGGGATTATCATCAAATAAAGTCATGACTTATCCAAGCCGACTTTTATCAAAAATTTCATAAGATTGACCATTTTCCAAAGTAGTGGGATCATTATTACCAAGAGTTGACACACTTCCGAACCCAATTTCAATATTATCGCAAACATATTCATCATGAGGCTTAAATAAACTTTCAAGATCATAAGAAACATTACCACCCCAATCATGATCATTGTAATAAGTGATGAACATAGCAAAATTAGCATCCCCAAGCTTAGGATTTTGCATATTATTAGCACAACTTACATTAATAGAATTTATGTTAACATCATTGCAATCGTGCCTTTCATTGAAGGAACTATCAAGTGTGGGTGCAATAGCAATAATTTCATGTTTAACATAAGGAACTATAGCAAGTTCATCTCCATAAGCACAATTAATATTGTTATCATGGCCATAAGAATAGGAAGCATCGTGTTCATCAAGGGATATTTTAATCAAATCAACGGATTCATAATTATCTATAGATTCATGCATATCATTATTTTCTTCCAAAGCAATGTTTCTCTCAGTAAATTCCTTAACATAGGCATTATGAGCATAGTTTTCATAGCAATATTTAAGTATGTCAAAATTTTCAGATTTGTAGAGAGTAATATCATAGTTTCAATCAAAGAAGCAACTTCATAAGCACCCTTAAAAGCAACAAATTCTTCAATTTGTTCGATATCATAGTAACTATAAACACCCTTTTCATAAGAAGATAAGTTTTCGTTATCATTAAACTCACATAGGTAGGGAAGGTGTTTTTAGGGTTCTTAGAGCAACAAGTAAAATCACAGATTCACAAAGATTCCAAGCATAACATAGCAAACAATTTATTTGATTCCATAAGAGTCTCCCTTTTTCAGACAAACGGTGACGCACAAAATGAGCATGCTCATCTAAAGATTTTCCCTCAACTAAACTAGTTGGGGTTTCAGCATGAGCACATATGGATCGAAGATGATCCAAGTAGAAAACTTTAAGTGGATCCATAAACCTTCTTGTTTCTGATTTTCAATAAATACACAATTATACAAAGCGAATGAGCAGACAAACCAAGTAAGTCATAGAGGAAAATGAAAATACGAACAAAAGAAGGGCGAATAAAAAGGCAAATATTTTTATATTTTTCTGAAAACATTTTAGAAGTGGGGGAGAGGAAAACAAGAGGCAAATGGCAAATAATGTAATGCAAGAAATGAGAGTTTATGATAGGTACTTGGTAGGCTTGATGTAGATCTCCTCGGCAACGGCGCCAGAAATTCTTCTTGCTACCTCTTGAGCTCCCGTTGGTTTTTCCCTTGAACAGGAAATGGTGATGCAACAAAGTAGAGATAATTATTTCCCTCAGTTGAGAACCAAGGTATCAATCCAGTAGGAGATACAAGCAAGTCTCGAATCTATGCACCTACACAAATAATCAAGCACTTGCACCCAACGCGATAAAGGGGTTTCAATCCCTTCACGATCACTTGCAAAGGTGAGATCTTATAGATAGATATAAAAGATTACTAAAACGTAAAACAAAGTGAAAGTAAATAAATTGCAGCGAGATATATTTGTTTTTTTGGTTTATACCTGAAAATATATGATGGAAAATAGACCCGTGGGCCATAGATTTCACTAAAGGCTTCTCTCTTGACGACATAATACAGTGGGTGAACAAATTACTGTTGAGCAATGGATAGAAAAGCGCAAAGTTATGATGATTGTAATGCAGTTTTCATGGCTGCAGGTGGTGGGGAAGAAGATCTGAGGCGGTGAAAGACAGTTTAGAGGCCGGATCCCTAATGTGATGGACCCTCCTATCGTTGGAGCAGCTGATCTGGGGTGGACGACGGCGCAGCAGGAGCGGGACAAACCACACAAGGTTTTCTTTGACAACTATCAATAAGAGAAGTAATTCTGTAAGGGCTCATTTGAATTTGAGGATTCTAACAACGCAGGGATAGGAAATACATAGTAATAGGATAGGAATGCACGTGCAAAATAGAGAATTTAAAAACACGGGATTTCCGCCAATCTGGGTATTTGGTTCACAAGAGTTGGAAGATCGCAGGATGCAAAGAAGCATGGTGAGATTAAGTCAAACCACAAGAAAATGTACGGTTATAATGCTATTATGCTACTATCTCTCAGTCTTGTGCTTCATGAATAGGAATTTGAAAAGGAGGACAAGTGGATATTAAAATTCCTACGGTTTTTCTTTCAAGGAGACACTAAAGGAACAAATACTACAGTTTTCCTTTGCTCCATTCCTTAGAACCAAATGCATGAATAGTAGTACCATAGGAAACTTTCCAATTCCTATGTTTTTCCTTCACTTTTCCTTTCAAGCAGTGGCGACTCTAGTAGGCAGGCTTGAGCAAGGAAAATCCTACACTCAAAGAATGTTTTTGTGCTACTTCTACTACTTTGGACCCAGGCCACTGCCCTACTAGCTCGACTCGCAGGCCCATCGACAAATGCACAGCTCAAACGCGCAGAGATAAATAATGATGGCGTTAAAGAGAGTCCATCACGGATAGCTAAGTTGCCTGGTACATCACTGCTTGTCATATAGTAGGAGAAACTAATCGTATTTCACGTTACTGCGTGTGCTCAGTGGACAATATATATAACATGTAGAGTAAAAAGAGATGCAACAAGTGTACAACCTCTTTGGCGAAGCCATGTCGATCTCAGCATGATTGTGTTGGTCGGTGAGGATGATCCGGCTGACTTGGCTGTCAGTGGAGGGGAAGAAGATATTAGGCATCTTGAGATGGAGCCCGGGGTACTACTCCACTGTGATGGAAGGTTTTGTCATTGGAGCAGCTCCGGTGAGTTGTACGATGCCGATGCTGAAGCAGGACAGGAGAGACAACGTTAACCTGAGCGGAATTCTAATAGCATCTCCAATACATGACGTAAAATACATAACCACAAAGTGCTAGATGTAAAATACATTAGACGCTCATATTTGAACTTAACTGTCAAACTGGTTTTAACTGTCGAAACTGAACTTAACTGTCGAAACTGAATTTTGCTGTCGAAACTGAATTTTACTGTTGAAACTGAACGCACTAGAGGTGAGGCTACAGGTCAGTCAACTGACTTTTTCATCTCTGGACAGTCGATTTTCCAGCCGTCGGATACAAAATCAGGGGAATGCAGTTTATCTTCAACCTCCACCCCCCTGAGCCGCCAGCCACCACCGGCCAAACAGTCGCCCCCGCCGCCCGCGCTCGACAGTGCGTGCTACGTCTTGAGCTTGCGTTGATTTTCCTTGAAGAGGAAAGGGTGATGCAACAATAGTAGCATAAGTATTTCCCTCAGTTTTTGAGAACCAAGGTATCAATCCAGTAGGAGGCTCCTCAAAAGTCCCACGCACCTACACAAACAAACAAAGAACTCGCAACCAACACAATAAAGGGGTTGTCAATCCCGTCACAGACACTTGCGAAAGTGAGATATGATAGAGATAGTATGATAAGATAAATATATTTTTGGTATTTTATAAGATAGATTGGAAAAGTAAAGATGCAAATAAAAGTAGATTGAAAGCTTATATGATAAAAGATAGACCCGGGGGCGATAGGTTTCACTAGTGGCTTCTCTCAAGATAGCATAAGTATTACGGTGGGTGAACAAATTACTGCCGAGCAATTGATAGAAAAGCGAATAATTATGAGATTATCTAGGCATGATCATGTATATAGGCATCACGTCCGCAACAAGTAGACCGACTCCTGCCTGCATCTACTACTATTACTCCACACATCGACCGCTATCCAGCATGCATCTAGAGTATTAAGTTCATAAGAACAGAGTAACACATTAAGAAAGATGGCATGATGTAGAGGGATAAACTCATGCAATATGATATAAACCCCATATTTTTATCCTCGATGGCAACAATACAACACGTGCTTGCAACCCCTATTGTCACTGGTAAGGACACCGCAAGATTGAACCCAAAGCTAAGCACTTCTCCCATTACAAAAAAGATCAATCTAGTAGGCCAAAGAAAATTGATAATTCGAAGAGACTTGCAAAGATAACTCAATCATACATAAAAGAATTCAGAGGAGATTCAAATATTTCTCATAGATAAACATGATCATAAACCCACAATTCATCGGATCTCGACAAACACACCACAAAAAGAGTTACATCGAATAGATCTCCACAAGAGAGGGGGAGAACATGGTATTCAGATCCAAAAAGATAGAAGAAGCCATCTAGCTAATAACTATGGACCCGAAGGTCTATGGTAAACTACTCACAACTCATCAGAGGGGCTATGGTGTTGATGTAGAAGCCCTCCATGGTCGATTCCCCCTCCGGCGGAGCGCCGACGAAGGCTCCAAGATGGGTCTCGCGGATACAGAAGGTTACGGCGGTGGAAATTGTTTTTCGTTGGCTCTCTGGATGTTTTCGGGGTACATTGGTATATATAGGAGGAAGAAGTACGTCGGTGGCCGCCCGAGGGGCCCACGAGACAAGGGGGCGCACCCTCCACCCTCATGGCCGCCTCGGCTGCTTATTGACTTGCACTCCAAGTCCTCTGGATCACGTTCATTCCAAAAATCACGCTCCCGAAGGTTTCATTCCGTTTGGACTCCGTTTGATATTCCTTTTCTTCGAAATACTGAAATAGGCAAAAAAAAACAGCAATACGGGCTGGGCCTCCCGTTAGTAGGTTAGTCCCAAAAATGATATAAATGTGTAAAATAAAGCCCATAAACATCCAAAAGGGGTAATATAATAGCATGGAACAATCAAAAATTATAGATACGTTGGAGACGTATCAGTGCGCCGCCCCACCCGCCCCAGAAACACTCCCCACCGCCGGTCGCCGCCGCCCCGGCCATCCCTCTAGGCTCCCCCACGCCGTGTTTTTTCTCCTGCGATACCCATGCCACCGCCCCACCACCGTCGGCGACCATCACCCCCACCCTAAACCCTAAGATAGATAGTGGGGTACCTCTACGGCGAGCCCCCCTCCCCGCTGCGGCTGCTTCTTCCTTAACTCCGGCGAGCTCCCCCCTGAAAATCGACTGACCCAAAAGTCGATTCAGTCGACTGAAGTGTAGCTAAATCGGAGTAGCATCGCAAGCAAGAGCAAGAGCGAGAGCAGCAGCAAGAGAAAGAGCAATAGCAAGAGCAGACCAGGCAGGGGACTGTCGTGGGAACAAACACCTATGGGACCGGAGCCCATTACGGTTCGGCGGGGGGCGGAGATCGCACGAAGAGCAGATCGAGGCGAAGCACACGAGCGATTTACCCAGCTTCGGAGCTCTCCGGAGAGATAATACTCCTACTGCTACTTTGTGGTTTGTATTGTGTTCTTTTTCGGGAGCGCTAAATGCTACAGTACACAGTGGATACTAACGAGGCCGAGCGCGAGTGCTTTCTGGCTTCGAATCCTTTGAACCCCCCTCTACGTTGCGCATGGGCCTCCTTTTATATGCTAAAGGGGTCACCGACAGGTGGCAACGTAGACAAGGGCAAAAATGGAAAAGAAGTTGCGGTTGGTATACCTACTTGTACATTGTATCATACCTAACCCTGATGGCAGGGGACAAAGGCATTAAATGCCCGTCTGTGTCGCCCCAGCAGTGCAAAAAGGGACCGTCAGGGGCGCCACCGCTCGCCACGATGGCAATCCTGTCAGTGCCGCTTGCCACCTCGCACCGCTGGCTGCACAGCCTCTCGCCACGCGCGCCTGGAAAGGCCTCTGGGCGACACGTTGGTGGATGTCCTGGAGCGCCGGTACAGAGTGGTAGCTTGCCGCGGCAAGCGCCTTGCCGCGGTCGTTGTCTTGTCGCGTCCGGAAGCTTGTCGCTTGCCGGGCCTTGCCGGGACGCGTGGCGCGTCGCGGCAAGTTCCTTGAAATGCCTTGGTTGGCCTTCCCGCAAGCTCCTCTTGCCGGGTCTTATCTCCTTGGCTTAAACACTTTGTTCTTGAATGGCTCCAAAGGAACCACGGAGGACCTTGGCGGTCACCCGCAAGCGTTGCCGCTGAGTGTCTGCGACTGCCGTGCACAAGTTCGGGATACTAGGGTACCCTACTCTAGTACACCGACAGAGCCCCCGGCCTGGGCCACACACGGTGCCGAAGCGCTATTGGGCCAGCCCAAAACAGGCACGGCACGCAGCGCTTGGGTCCATCTTGTATCTTACTCCGTATCCACCGCGCCTCCCTAATGGCGCGTGTTGATTGCGGCGTCGTGGGAGAGATCGTGGGTGGTTCTTTATTCGGAAAAGCGGAACGTCCGCCCCCTCCCTCTTTATAAGCAGAGGAAACAGGGGTAGTTCCCGCATCTCGCCAGTTGCTACTTCCAATCTTAGAAATCTCCGCCGCTCCCCCTTCTTCCAAAGCCGAGAGAGAGCAGCGCTACGCCCCCCATCGCCGCTGGCACCACCAACGCCTTCGATCGCCCCCACCACCTCCGCCATGGCTCCGAAAGC
This sequence comes from Aegilops speltoides, assembly GCA_021437245.1. Taxonomy (NCBI): domain Eukaryota; kingdom Viridiplantae; phylum Streptophyta; class Magnoliopsida; order Poales; family Poaceae; genus Aegilops; species Aegilops speltoides. The sequence goes on along the minus strand of JAHHZJ010000596.1, from coordinate 40,604 downwards.
CGGGAAGGCTGTGAAGTCGGCCGAGGCGCTGCGGCTCGAGGCGTTGCAAAAGGAGCGGGCAACTTCCCCCCCCCCCCCCGAGCTCGCCGCGAAGGAGCTGAGGGAGTCGTACTACCTCTTCTGGTCGATGGAGACGCGAGCGCATCCACGCACGAAGGTACTCTCCGCCGCCGCTTCCGAACGGGCTCCGAACGGATATCCCTTCTTCGCGCTGTTCTTCTATTGCGGGCTCTGCCCGCCCTTCTCTGAGTTCTTCTGCGATATCATGAACACCTACGGGTTCCACCTTCTTGATTTCACCCCCAATGCTGTTCTGACCATGGCAGTTTTCGCGCATCTTTGCGAAAACTTTGTCGGAGTCCACCCAAACGTAGATCTTTTCCGCCACTTCTTTATGCCCCAGGTCGAGAGAGGAGAGCCTTTAGCCGGCGGAATCGGCTGGATCTTGAGAGCCGGCAAAAAGGAAGCTTATCTCTAGGGGGAGCTCCGCAGCAAATGGGAGGAGTGGAGAGCAGAATGGTGTTGGATTGTTGAGGAGAATCCGCAGCCATTCACCGCCCAGCGCCAAGCCCAGTAGTGCGCGGCAACGATTGGAGCAGCTTGGCCCCGGAAGACGATAGGCTGAAGATCGCCATCACCCGGATCCTGCGCCTTAGGCTTGCCGGGCTTACTGTAGGCGCCGTTGGCGCAGACTTTCTTCGCCGCCGCATCGCCCCCCTGCAAGAGAGGAGGAGACCCACCTGGGAGTTCGGGGGCCCGGCGGACATCATGAGGCTGCGCCCGGGCCTCAACTTCAACTTCACTGTCCTGGAGCTGGACGCGATGCTCAAGGAGCTGTTCAAGCACGACCCTCATCACCCCGAATGGTTCAGGCTGCCGCAGGGCGTCGTCCCGATGTGCAATAATTCCTTGCTCGATCGCATCCGTGCAATGATGCCGTAGTGCGATTCGCATGGAATTGTTCCAACTTGGCAAGAGCCCGCAAACGACGTCGTGCAGCAGTTCTTCGACGGCTTGGTGGAGGTGGCGGTCCGCTCCGTTGAACAGAAGAGCCTCACCCGTGACACCACCGATGCGGAGATGCGGCGCATTGCCACTAGGGCGGAAGAGGCGGCGGCAGCCGCTGCCACGGGTGAGTTCGGATTCACCGTGGAGGAGGCAGAGGCAGCAGAGGCGGCAAGCCTTGCCGATCGAGATGAGCTTGCCGGAGAGCTTGCCGGCGAGGGAGAGCTTTCCGAGCCTGAAGCCGAGTCGAGCGAGCCCGCCGAGGGTGCGAGCGGCCCGCCATCTTCAAGCAGCTTGCCGCAAGTAGAGCCCCCAGCTCCACCAAGAAGGCGTCTCCGTAGGGCTGGGGACGTAGCAGGGCGGCAGATGGGTCAACAGCCGCCGCGCCGCGCGACACGCTCCGCCGCGACAAGCACTGTTGCCGCGGGAGCATCTCACGCCGCTGCGGCAACTGGAGCGGGGTCCTCCCAGACCGCCGCTTCTGATCCTGCCGCTGCCCCCGCCAAGCAGTCAAGGGAGCCTACTCCTCCGCCCCGTCGCACCGAAAGAGGGCCGGACTTCGATCTCTCTGCGCTCAGCTCCGACGAGGAAGAAGAAGAGTAAGATTCTTTGTTCTACTTGTAGTTCTTCAATTCTTGCTGTTTTGTCTCGTATCTGATTTTGCTTTACTCTGAACTCATTCCTTTTCAGGACCCTGGCCCAGAGAGCGGCGAAGAGGGCCAAGGCTTCGGTGATTGTCATCGAGGACGAGCCCACCGCGACAGCAGGGGGCGCGCCCGAGACCACCTTGCCGGACCCAAAGAACCACTCCCGAAGCAGCCCAGCGCAGCCCCAAATAAGTACATGGTTTACTTCCGCTGTTATGGCGCGCATGGGTGTTCTTTCTTTGCTGATATCATTGTTGGTTTGTGTAGGAAGCGAGCAGCCTCACCAGAGCAACCGAAGCCGCCCGAGATGCTATCTGCTTGACTCGCCGCCAAGGGAGGATTCCCGGCAAGGGCGTTCTCCAACAAGGAGAAGTCTCCGGCAAGGGACAGTTCTCCGGCAAGGGACGGTTCTCCGGCAAGGGACAGCACCAGCGACCCCCCGATGGTGGAGCCCATGACTGCAGATCCCAGTACAGGTAACCCTTCTTGCCTTAAAACTTCCCTTGTGTTCTTCTTCTTCTGATTTTTCTTCTTGGATATTTGCTTGACTTTTTTCCTTTTGATCCATCTGTCACAGAGCCGATGGAGACCGAGGTCGCCGGCGAGGAGAACACGCGCGGCAACACCGACGACGCCGCTGCTACTGAAGAAAGAACTGGCGCTGATGAGCCCGCCGACGAAGAGGCCGCCAAAGCTGCCGCCGCAGGAGCTGGCGAGGGATCTGGCAATCGCACTGACGACCCCGAGGCCGCAGGAGCGCAAGGCGCTACGCCGACCGCCGATCCCTCCACCACTGCCGCAGCGCCAGGCTCCGACGAGCCCCAGCCCGGCGCCTATTTGAAGGTCGGTGATGGCGTCTTCATCAAGCTCCCCTGGGCGTCAAGCTCCAGGGCGCCGGTCGAAGGAGAAGTCTTTGACGGAGAAGTGCTCGCCTCCGCTGGGGTGACACTGGTTGACGCGCCGAGTAGCAGCAGCGGCGATCCTGAGGAGGAACAGCTGCTGCGGAGGCTGCTGTCGCTCTACCGCGCTCGGCAGGCCAAGCTGGAATCCTGAGAAGCGATTGTCGCGAGGGCGGGAGTAGATATTGAGAAGCATGCGGAGGAGCTCCGGAGTCGCAACCAGGAAGCCCTCTGGTCCATTGCAAAGGAGCGGACGCAACTCGCTGAGGCGCGGAAAGCCTTCCTCCTCAAGAAGGCCGAAGCTGAAGAGCAACAGCGGCTTGCCGCCGAGGAGCTGTTTGCGCGGGAAGGCGAGTTGGCGCAGCGGAAGGTCAATCTTGACAGCCATGAGGAGGAGCTTGCCGCGAGAGAGCAGACATTTGGTGGGGCCCTCAAGGAAGCAGAAGATGCTGCCGCAGTTGCCGAGGCCGCCAAGAGGGAGCTGGAGACGAAGGTGGCACAGCTGGAGGCCGATCTCAGGGCGAGGGACGAAGAGCTTGCCGCGCTCCAGCGCGAGCGCGAGAAGGATGCCTACGCCCATGGCAAGCTACAGGGTCGTCTCGTCGAAAAGGGCAAGGAGCTTAGCGCCGCCAAGGACTCCAATGCAGATCTTGAGTTGAAGCTGGCTACTTTGACTGAGACGCTGGATGGCGCCAAGGAGCGGGAGGTGGCCTTGAAGGAGGAGATCAAGGCCAACGGCCCAGCTGACGAGGGCCGCCAAACCCGAACACTTTTAGGGAGACTGTGGAGCTCTGGACAGAGGGTCTCGTGAACATCGCCGCAGTTATTGACGGGGAGCTGGCGCAGCTGGGGATGGAGGATTTCGGGTACTCCTCCGACGAGAACCTCCAACCCAGCGCCAAGCTCACCATGTTCTTCAAAGGCGTGGCGACGGCACTCCAGCGACTCCGAGAGAGGATCCCAAAGCAGCTGGCTGACGAGTCGCGCCAGATCTGCGCGGGGGTTCTTCAAAAGGTGTTGGTGAAGGTGGCCTTCCGCAACCCAGGCCTCAACCTCACCAACGTCCTCAAGAAGCTGCCGGCGGGTGCTGATCTGGAAGCGCTCAAGGCCCTTGTCCCACCCATTGTGGACAAGGTGACCGAGGTCAAGAGGGTTGATGGCGACCGCGTAGATTAGGCCGCCCGTTTCCTCCTTTCCTTGTCGCTGCTAGTCATGTTATGAGAACAATCTATTAGAGCCGCGACAAGTTATCTTGTAATATAACTTTATTTTGGGCAGTATTCGATATGTTATTTCCTTTACTTGATTCCTTCCTTTGTATGTTTTTGCCCTACACTTTTTAGGGAACTTGCCGGCGCAGGCACCTTAGCCGCGAGCGCTGAGTGCGGGACGTCAGCAGCCTGCTGGCGGTGCCGCTACCGACAAGAAACCTTGTCGCAGCTAGTTGCAGCTCACTTAAGTTGTTGAGCGGACTCGAAACAAAGTAAGGGCGCAACCATCTACGATTTGGTTCCTCCGTGCACAGGTTTTCCATACAAAGCACGGTCATTCGAGGAAGATAATTTTAAAATTTTTTAAAACTGATTGCTCAAACTTTGGTAACTTAGTTTTTCTGTTGTTTGTGTCCCGGTAAGGCGAAACTTTCTTGAACGACGCCTGGTCCACACCATCATCTTCTCCTTCCCCCCCGGCAAACTTGTGGGCGAGGGAACCTTCCCTTTCTTTGAGAAAAGAAAGAAGAGAAAATAAATATATGGAGCCTTATGGCTCGTTATTGCTTACCGGGGGTAGGTGCTGCACAAAATGTCGATATACGTGCAAAAATAGAAAGCATGAAATTGACAAGATGTGCGGAGCACATTAGCTTTATTTATGCACGGGTCTGCGCCCGCTTTGTACAAAGGATTACATGCAACAGCGGCAAGACTTGTACAAAAGGTGGTTCTTGAACAGGTTCGGCAACCGCGCTTCTCTGAGTAAAACTTGCGAAGATGCTCAATGTTCCGTGAGTTGCTCACGGAATGCCATCTTCGGTCTCAAAGCGGACAGCGCCGAGCCTAGTGACTCGTTTCACCCGGTAAGGGCCTTCCCACTTCAAGGTCAACTTGTTGGAATTCTTGGCGGACTGAACACGCCAAGAACAAGGTCACCTTCCTCGAGACTTCGGCATTAACTTTGCAGCTATGGTAGCGGCGCAAAGCTTCTGGTATCGAGCAGCTCGTCTGACAGCCGAAGACGGTCCTCCTCAAGGAGCAGCGCGTCATCTTGTCGCAGCTGCTCTTGCTCAAACTCATCATAGCGAGCACTCGAGGCGACCCGTATCTGAGTTCCGTGGGGAGAACTGCCTCTGCTCCATAGACTAGAGCGAAGGTGTCGGCGATGGCTCGATTTGGTGTCGTCTGATCGACCAAAGAACCAGCGGCAGCTCCTCAATCCAGTTCTTTCCGCACTTGCGCAGCCTGTCGAAAGTCTGGTCTTAAGCCAGCGCAGCGCTTCAAGATTGCCCTCTCCGCTTGACCGTTGCTTCTCGGGTGAGCAGCGAAGCGGCGGACCTTGGCGCCAAGATCTCGGACGTCTTGCATGAAGGTGCGGCTCGTGAATTGCGTGCGTTGTTGCTGATAATCTGTTAGGGATTCGAAATGGCAAACAATCGACCAAGAACTTGATCTTGTTGTCTTTGTCACCTTCCTCACTGCTTCCACTTCCACCACTTTGTGAACTTGTCGATTACAGCGTACAAGTACTCAAAGCGCCCTACAACTTCGGGGAAAGGGGCCGAGGATGTCGAGCCCCGGACGAAAATGGCGAGGATAAAGGGATCGTCCGAGAGCTTGAGCTGGCTGGTGTATCTGCTTGGAATGGAAATGGCACGCTTCACACTTGGTTACTTGTGCGATTGCATCTTGGAGGCTGTCGGCCAAAAGAAACCTTCTTGGACGCCTTGCCGAAGCGCTCTTGCGCCAATGTGGTGACCACATATGCCTCCATGTATCTCCGCCAACAGCTTTTGTCCATCTTCCTGGTGAATACACTTCAATTTCACACCGTTGAGCGTTCTTCTGTATAGTGTGTTGTCAACAAACTAGTACATACTTGACTGCCGGGCTACTCTTTCCGCTTCTTCTTGCTCTTCGGGAAGTTCTCCTGTCTGAAGGAAACAGACAATCTGCTATGCCCATGCCGGAGCTTGCGGCTCGACAACAAGGACTAAAGGCACATATGCTGCTGCGGGAACATCCGCTTCTACGGCGAGAACCTGTGGCTCAGCCGGAGCTTGATGTTCCCCGGCAAGCTTGCCGGAGCAAAGCTTGTCGGGAGCGTCGCTTCAGCAGGACAAACTCTAGGGCTTGCGGGCAGATGCTCCTCGGCACCCTTGGTGTTGATCTTGGGGACCTTCTTGGCGGCGGCAGGGAGCTCTGCGAAAATAGTCACGAAATCAACTTCCTCTTCTTGCTCTGTCCAGTTGATGGCGTTACGGACGGTTGAGTCAGTTTGAGCACAAAGATCCCTGGTTTCACAGGTAACTTAAGTGCGGCGCACTTTGACAGGCCATCGGCAATGTCGTTCTGAGCTCTCGGAACATGTTCCATCTGTAGGCCGTCAAAGCGCTCTTCTAACTTTCTCACTTCATCAACGTAAGCTTCCATCAACGGACTCTGATAATTCTTGTTCACTTGGTGGACGACAAGCTGTGAGTCACCCCTGACAATGAGCTTCTTGATCCCAAGGTCTGCTGCGATCCTGAGACCGGCAAGCAAACCTTCATACTCTGCGGTATTGTTTGTCGCTTGCTCCTTGGGGAAGTGCATCTGGACTACGTACTTGAGGTGCTCCCCGGTGGGTGCGACAAGTAGCACGCCCGCACCGGCGCCTTGCAGCGAGAAGGCACCATCAAAGTACATCAGCCACTCTTTGTTTGCCTCCTTGACGGGGATGCTCGTTTCTGGAGTTTCTTCATCTGGTGTTGGCGTCCACTCTGCTATGAATTCTGCCAATGCTCTGCTTTGGATAGTTCAAGTGCTTTCGAACTTGAGGCCAAAGCTTGACAGTTCCAGTGCCCACTAGACAATCCTGCCTGTTGCTTCTGGATTCTGCAGTATCCTCTTCAGCGGAAAATGAGTCACAACTGTGATCTCATGTGCTTGGAAGTAATGGCACAGCTTTCTCGAGGCCATGAGGAGGCCGAAAAGCAATTTCTGCACACCAGAATACCTTGATCTAGCCCCCTGCAGAAGGGAACTGACAAAGTAAACTGGGCGCTGCACCATTTTCTTCTGCACCTCCTCATGTGCCTGCGCAGATCCATCCTTGTCGAGACCAGAGCTTGCCGGTGAAGCCTCCTGCTTGTCGCTGGATGCACCTGCCGTGGTCGCTGGCTCATCATCCGCCTCCCTCTCCGCTACTAACGCAGCACTAACCACTTGATTGGTTGCCGCTATATACAGCAGCAACTTCTCTTGTGGCTTAGGTGCGACAAGTATTAGAGTGGAGGACAGGTATCTCTTCAAGTCCTGCAGCGCAGCCTCCGCTTCCGGAGTCCATTTCATTGGACCTGCCTTTTTCAATATTACGAAAAAGCGGCGCCTCAGCAGACTTGGAGATAAACTTCTTGAGAGCAGCCACGCAACCGGCAAGCCTTCGTACATCCTTGACGCGCTTTGGTGCTTCAATCTGCTCAATGGCCTTGATCTTGTCGGGATTGGCTTCAATACCCCGCTGAGACACGAAGAACCCGAGAAGCTTGCCGGAGGGAACTCCAAACACACACTTCTTGGGGTTAAGCTTGAGGTTGATCTTGCGCAGATTTGCAAAGGTTTCGTCTAAATCCTGAATCAGAGTTGCTCTGTCCTTGCTCTTGACCACTATGTCATCCATGTAGGCTTCCACATTCCTGTGTATTTGAGGCTCAAAAGCATGATGGACCACCCTTGCAAATGTTGAACCAGCATTCTTTAAACCGAAAGGCATCCGTACGAAACAGTACGTGCCACACGGAGTGATGAATGCGGTCTTCTCCTCATCCTCTTCTGCCATGAAGATCTGATGGTATCCTGAGTATGCGTCAAGAAATGAAAGCAAATCACATCCGGCCGTGGAGTCAACAATCTGGTCAATGCGCGGCAAGGGAAATGGGTCTTTGGGACAAGCTTTATTAACATCGGTAAAGTCGATACAAAGCCTCCATTTCCCGTTTGCCTTCTTGCGACTACTACGAGATTGGCCAACCACGTGGATGGAGCACTCCTCGACAAGGCCTGCTGCTTCCAACTTCTTGATTTCTTCTGCAACGAATTCTTGGCGTTCCACTGCTTGTTTCCTGACTTTCTGCTTAACGGGCCGCGCATGAGGACAGACGGCAAGATGGTGCTCAATTACTTTCCTGGGAACACCGGGGATGTTAGGCGGTTGCCATGCAAACACGTCGGCGTTCGCCCAGAGCAAAACAGCGGCGCTTTCCTATTTAGGGTCGAGAGTGGCACGATGGTGAAAGTACCACCGCTGCCGTCCTCCTGGCGGACACCTTCTTGGTCTCGGGCGGAGCTGCCTTCGTCTTCTTACACTTGCCGGTGGAGCTCGATGGTGCGTCCTCGACGGTAGTGCAGCACTCCGAAGAGGTGCGCTTGCCGGATTGAGCATCAGAAATCTTGCCGGACTTGGCCTTCTTCTTCCCTCCGGGAGCTTCAGCGGCAAGTGACTTGCGATCGGCTGCGGCTGCTGCTTCTCGATAAATCTTGTCGGTGCAGATAAGAGCATCCTTCTTGTCGCCAGGGACAGAGATGACACTTATCGGGCCTGGCATCTTCCGCATGTTGTATGCATAATGAGAGGCTGCCATGAATTTGGCGAGCGCTGGACGGCCGAGTATCCCATTGTATGGCAATGGAAAATCAGCAACGTCAAAAGTGACCCTCTCAGTCCTGAAGTTCAACTCGCTGCCAAATGTTACCGGCAACGTGATCTTTCCCTTGACTTGCTCCTTCCGGATTGATTCCTTGGAATGTGCGGTCTCTTGAGCTTCATTGTCGGGGATCTGGAGTTTCTGAAGTACCGCGGAGGAGATCAGGTTCAAGCTGGCCCCGCCGTCAACTAGCATCTTAGTGACCTTGAGGTTGCGGATAGTTGGTGAAAACAACATCGGCAAGCACCCGACCGCAGTTATGCGATCAGGGTGGTCCTCAATATCAAAGACGATAGGCGTGCTGGACCATTTCAGAGGCTTGCGTGATTCGACGGGTGGTTCTGCCGCATTGACTTCCCGCACCCACTGTTTGAGCTGGCGGTGTGAAGTATGCGGAGAAGCACCACCGTCAACGCACAGGACCTCTGTGGCTTTCTGGAACTCCTGCTCATCGGCCTCGTCATCATCCATATCTTCATCTTCGTCGTCATCTTCATCCTTGTCGCGGCCGCGGGGAGGTCTGTCTCCTTGCCGCTCCATGACCTTGCCGCGGCGTCCTCCCCGGCCAGGACGTTTCTTGCCGGATCCTCCAGTACCTTCTTGGGCCTTCTCCTTGTCGCGCCGCTCGTACTCAGCCTTTTGCTGCTCGACAAGCTGCTCGACCTTCTTGTAGCTCTGGAGATCATGGCCCTTGGTGCGGTGGATCTTGCAGTACTGCTTGCCGGAGCCGTCCTGCTTGTCAGCGGCCGCCACAGCTTCGGCTTCCTTGGCGCCACCTCCGTTGCCGGATTGCTCGACGACTAGCACATCTTTGCCTTTCTTCTTCCTGTTGTTCCGCCGCCGGTTTTTCCTTGCCGGGGCAGCATCCTCACTATCTGATCCTCCTGTTCCTGTATTCTCTCCGGGGAGTCTCCTCCCTTCCTCAGCACATGCACATTTGTCGGCCAGGGCATATAGCTCACTGACGTCCCTGATCTTGCACATCGCCATCTCCTCCCGCATCCTGCAGTTACGCACGTTCTGATGGAACGCGCTGATGACCGCGGCAGGGTGGACATCTGGGATTGTGTGTTGTACACGGCTGAATCTCTGAGTGTACTTGCGCAGGGACTCTCCTTCCTTCTGGACGAGTATGTGAAGGTCGCTCTCTTGGCCATGAGGTTTGTGTCCGCCTGTAAAGGCGCCGACAAACTGATGGCATAGATCCACCCATGAGGATATGGAGTTGTCCGGCAAGTGCATGAGCCAGGATCGACATTGGGCTTGAGCACCGGGAAGTAATTGGCAGGATCTTGTCGTCCGTCCCCGGCAGCTTGCACGCGATGGTGTAGATCTTGAGGAACTCCGGCGGATCGTCTTGCCATCGTACTTCTCTGCACGCGTCGGCGAAATTCTTCGTCTTTGGGCCATCGACTTGCCGCAGCTCACGAGTGAGCGTGGGGCAACCTATCGCGTCGACAAGTCGCTGGTTCCCTTGGCGCATGCATGTCGACAGTGGGCCCAGCGCGCTGGTCTGATTGACGCCGCGCTTCTCTTCGATGCTCGATGCGAGTACGAGCGTCTTCTTGCTGTCGTTCGTGAAGAACTTGGCGCTGGTCGCGACGAGCTCGTGGATCTGACGACGCGGTGGAGTCGGTGTCGAGGTTGACCCGGCGAGTCGGCGATCTTGGCTTTCGGGGTGGAGAGTGCACGGTGGTTGCACCCCCACCGGTCTTGTCGCCATCGGCTCATGCCTGGCAATCTTGCCGCGGCTGCGATGCATTCGGCTGCCGTGGAGTGTCGCCGTTGGCGAAGCCGATGAGACTCTGAATGGTGGCCCTCCATTCGTCGATCTTGTCCGCCGTTGGAGGGTAATCCAAGAGCAATTGGGCTCGTGCCAAAGCTTCTTCCGAAGTTTTGGGTGGCGGTGGCGAACGGTGCGAGGAGCGGGATATGCTCGGACTTCTAACTATGTTAGAAGGAGTAGGATCCCGTCCAGGCGACCGTGTCTTGCTCGTGCCAGCATGTTGGCGCGCATGCTGGTCTTGAGCATCTCGAGATCCACAAGCTCGATCTCGGTTCAACGAACGTATGGTACCGCGAGTACCATGGCGATGTCGGTCCCGCGCCTCCTGAGACGGGCGCGGTGCATGTACGGACGTCGAGGTCTGTGTAGCCTTGTCCTTGGACCTGGCAGCACCGTGAGCTCCCTCGTCGACGTCCGTTCTTCCGCCGGCATCTACCCCACCACCTGTTTGCTCCGGTGGCGGTGGGATCGACGTGGACGAAGCAGCCACCTCCGAAGCCTTCTTCTTTGGTGGCATGTCGATGAAGATGATGAAGAAGATGAAGATCTAGCTCGCGTGAACGCCGGATCAGGTTCACACGGTCTCAACGCCCCCTACCTGGCGCGCCAAAGATGTCGTGGGAACGAACACCTATGGGACCGGAGCCCCTTACGGTTCGGCGGGGGGCGGAGATCGCACGAAGAGCAGATCGAGGCGAAGCACACAAGCGATTTACCCAGCTTCGGAGCTCTCCGGAGAGATAATACTCCTACTGCTTCTTTGTGGTTTGTATTGTGTTCTTGCTCGGGAGGGATAAATGCTACAGTACACAGTGGATACTAACGAGGCCGAGCGCGAGTGCTTTCTGGCTTCGAATCCTTCGAACCCCCCTCTATGTTGCGCATGGGCCTCCTTTTATATGCTAAAGGGGTCACCGACAGGTGGCAACGTAGACAAGGGCAAAAATGGAAAAGAAGTTGCGGTTGGTACACCTACTTGTACAGTGTATCATACCTAACCCTGACGACAGGGGACAAAGGCATTAAATGCCCGTCTGTGTCGCCCAAACAGTGCAAAAAGGGACCGCCAGGGGCGCTACCGCTCGCCACGATGGCAATCCTGACAGCACCGCTTGCCACCTCGCACCGCTGGCTGCACTGCCTCTCGCCACGCGCGCCTGGAAAGGCTTCAGGGCGACACGTTGGTGGATGTCCTGGAGCGCCGGTACAGAGTGGTCGTTGTCTTGCCGCGTCCGGAAGCTTGTCGCTCGCCGGGCCTTGCCGGGACGCGTGGCGCGTTGCGGCAAGTTCCTTGAAATGCCTTGGTTGGCCTTCCCGGCAAGCTCCTCTTGCCGGGGTCTTGTCTCCTTGGCTTAAACACTTTGTTCTTGAATGGCTCCAAAGGAACCACGGAGGACCTTGGCGGTCACCCGGCAAGCCTTGCCGCGGGGTGCTGCGACTGCCCGTGCACAAGTTCGGGATACTAGGGTACCCCTACTCTAGTACACCGACAGGGACCAAGAGCAAGAGCAGAGCAGCAGCGCAAGCGAGAGCTAAAGCAGCAACAACTCCTACTAATGTGGACGTCGCCGTCGAGGGAGCAACACCGTGGAGGAAGTGGCCGGCGACACCGCCGTGGATGGAGCTGCGCCGTCTCGGCTAGATACCGAGCGCTGGCAGCACCGTGAGATCGAATCAAGAAGAAAATGTGGCGATTAGTGTACAACCTCTTTGGTGGCGCCGATTAGGCTGCAGCTTCATCCGAGGAAACGGTGATGATGATGGTCTTCCGGTGGTGCAGGTGAAGAATGGAGGTGGCTGATAACCCACAAGTATAGGGGATCACAACAGTTTTCGAGGGTAGAGTATTCAACCCAAATTTATTGATTCGACACAAGGGGAGCCAAAGAATATTCTCAAGTATTAGAAACTGAGTTGTCAACCCAACCACACCTGGAAACTTATATCTGCAGCAAAGTGTTTAGTAGCAAAGTAATATGATAGTGGTGGTAATGGTAACAAAAGTAAAGACAGCAAAAGTAATGTTTTTGGTATTTTGTACTGATTGTAGCGATGTAACGGAAAAGTAAATAAGCGAGAACCATATATGGAAAACTCATAGGCACGGATTAGCGATGGATAATTATGCGGATGTGGTTCATCATGTAGCAGTCATAACATAGGGTGACACAGAAGTAGCTCCAGTTCATCAATGTAATGTAGGCATGTATTCCGTATATAGTCATACGTGCTTATGGAAAAGAACTTGCATGACATCTTTTGTCCTACCCTCCCGTGGCAGCGGGGTCCTATTGGAAACTAAGGGATATTAAGGCCTCCTTTTAATAGACAATCGGAACAAAGCATTAGCACATAGTGAATACATGAACTCCTCAAACTATGGTCATCACCAAGAGTGGTCCCGATTATTGTCACTTCGGGGTTGCCGGATCATAACACATAGTAGGTGACTATAGACGTGCAAGATAGGATCTAGAACACACATATATTCATGAAAACATAATAGGTTCAGATCTGAAATCATGGCACTCGGCCCTAGTGACAAGCATTGAGCATAGCAAAGTCATAGCAACATCAATCTCTGAACATAATGGATACTAGGGATCAAACCCTAACAGAACTAACTTGATTACATGATAAATCTCATCCAACCCATCACCGTCCAGCAAGCCTACGATGCAATTACTCACGCAGGGCGGTGAGCATCATGAAATTGGTGATGGAGGGTGGTTGATGATGATGGCGGCAACGAATCCCCCTCTCCGGAGCCCCGAACGGACTCCAGATCAGCCATCCCGAGAGAGATTAGGGCTTGGCGGCGGCTCCATATCGTAAAACGTGATGATTTCTTCTCTCTGATTTTTTTCTCCCCGAAAGCCAATATATGGAGTTGGAGTTGGCGTCGGAGGGCCACCAGGGGGCCCATGAGGTAGGGGGCGCGCCCAGGGGGGGCGCCCCCCACCCTCGTGAGTAGGGTGTGGGCCCCCTGGTCTTCATCTTTTGCGAGGATTTTTCTTTATTTTTTCTAAGGTGTTCTGTGTAGTTTCAGGACATTCCGAGAATTTTTATTTTCTGCACAAAAAAACAACACCATGGCAGTTCTGCTGAAAACAACGTCAGTCCGTGTTAGTTCCATTCGAATCATACAAGTTAGAGTCCAAATCAAGGGCAAAAGTGTTTGGAAAAGTAGATACGACGGAGACGTATCAACTCCCCCAAGCTTAAACCCTTGCTTGTCCTCAAGCAATTCAGTTGACAAACTGAAAGAGAAAAAGAAAAACTTTTACAAACTCTGTTTGCTCTTGTTGTTGTAAACAAGAAAAGCCAGCATTCAAGTCTCAGCAATTATTATGAACTAACCATACTCACAATGACAAGTAGGTCTCAAAATTACTCATATCAATAGCATAATCAGCTAGCGAGCCATAATAATAAAACTCGGGTGACAACACTTTCTCAAAATAATCATAACATGATATAACAAAATGGTATCTCGCCAGCCCTTTCCGAGACCGTAAAACATAAATGCAGAGCACCTTTAAAGATCAACGACTGACTAAACATTGTAATTCATGGTAAAAGAGATCCAGTCAAGTCATACCCAATATAAACCAATAATAATGAATGCAAACGACAGTGTGCTCTCCAACGGGTGCTTTTAATAAGAAGGGTGATGACTCAACATAAAAGTAAATGGATAGGCCCTTCGCAGAGGGAAGCAGGGATTTGTAGAGGTGCCAGAGCTCGGTTTTGAAATAGAGATAAATTATATTTTGAGTGGCATACTTTCATTGTCAACATAACAACTAAAAGACGATGATATCTTCCATGCTAAACATATTATAGGCGGTTCCCAAACAGAATGGTAAAGTTTATACTCCCATTCCTCCACAAGCATCAATCCATGGCTTGCTCGAAACAACGAGTGCCTCCAACATTCAACGGGTCCCAAGGGGAGTTTTGTTTGCAGTTATTTTGATTTAGTTTGCACAAAGCATGGGACTGGGCATCCTGGATACCAGCCATTTTCTCGTGAATGAGGAGCGGAGTCCACTCCTCTTGAGAATAACATGCCTAACACTGAAGATAAGGGCAGCTCTAGTTGACATATGAGCTATTCGAGCATGCAAAACAGAATGTTTATTTGAAGGTTTAGAGTTTGGCACATACAAATTTACTTGGAACGACAGGTAAATACCGCATATAGGTAGGTATAGTGGACTCATATGGAATAACTTTGGGGTTTAAGGAGTTTGGATGCACAAGAAGTATTCCCGCTTAGTACAAGTGAAGGCTAGCAAAAGACTGGGAAGCGACCAACTGAGAGAGCAACAACAGTCGTAAACATGCATTAAAATTAATTCACACCGAGTACAAGCATGAGTAGGATATAATCCACCATGAACATAAATATCATGAAGGCTATGTTGATTGGATTAAACTACATGCGTGAACGTGTGCCAAGTCGAGTCACTCAATGCATTTAAAGGAGGATACCACCCCATCATACCACATCATAATCATTCTAATAGCATGTTGGCACGCAAGGTAAACCATTATAACTCATAGCTAATCAAGCATGGAACAAGCAACTATAATCTCTAAATGTCATTGCAAATATGTTTACTTCATAATAGCTGAATCAAGAACGATGAATCATCATATTTACAAAAACAAGAGAGGGCGAGTTCATACCAGCTTTTCTCTTCCCAATAAGTCCATTATATATCATCATTATTGCCTTTCACTTGCACGACCGAACGGTGTGTATAATAATAAGAGTGCACGTGCATTGGACTAAGCTGGAATCTACAAGCATTCAACTCAAGAGAGAAGACAAGTAATATGGGCTCTAGGTTTAAATAAACAACCATGCATATAAGAGCCACTAAGCATTTTCAATATAGTCTTCTCGACCCCCCCCCCCCAAGGAAAGGAAAAGAAATAAAAACTATTTACACGGGAAAGCTCCCAACAAGTAAAAAGAAGAACGGGAAATATTTTTGGGTTTTCTTTTAATTCTACTACAAGCATGAAAAGTAAACTAACTATTTTTTTGGTTTTTCTTAGGGTTTATCAAACACACAAGAAGAAAGCAGGAAAAAGAAATTTAAACTAGCATGGATAATACAATGAAAGAGTATGAGCACCGACATCTAGCAATGAGTGTGTGTGAACATAACTGTAATGTCGGTGGGAAATACGTACTCCCCCAAGCTTAGGCTTTTGGCCTAAGTTGGTCTATTGCCAGGGATGGCCTGGTGGGTACCCGTAAGTGTAGCTGGGGTCGTAGTATGACGATGAAGACTCCGACTGCCACTAGCTGGCAGCATCCCCAGGATCCCAAGAATAAACAGATAGTCGTGGAGGCTCATCTTGTGGCTCCGGCTCCGGGGCTGGTGTAGGGTTCCGATAGGCTTGAACAGCCGACCACGAAACGATGTGAGGTTCTACAAACAAGTTAAACAAAGAAGGAGCAGGCAAGGTAATAGTCTCAGGGTGATGTTTATCAAAGTATAATTTGTATTTGAGCTCCCCATCACGACTCTTGACAAGAAAATCATGCGCTATCATACTCTTGTAATCTAAATAAGCATGGGGCAGCGCTGTTTCTTCTTTCTCCACATGCCTAGTAGGTATTTCAAAATGTTCAACTAGGCACGAAGCATAAATGCCTCCCAAAATGGGGCCCTTAGTACGGTTCAGACTTAACCGTCTAGCAACAATTCCACCCATACTGACAGAGTTATCGCGGTATAAACCATGGAGAAAAATAATTATATCAGGAATACTAAGGTTGCCACAGTTCCCGCGTCCAATCAAGCAATGACTAGCAAATATGGCAAAGTAGCGTAAAACAGGATAATGAATGCTAGTGATCCTCGCATCAGAAACCTTCCTAGATTCTCCCACCATGATAGTGTTAATAAAAGCTTCTACTTCATTGCGGTGGGGTTCATCTAAGGTGCCCTCAAAGGGTATTCTGCAAACCTCGTAGAATTCAGCTAATGTCATCTCTTTAACAATGTCATATAAATGAAACTCTACTGTTGGAGGTGTTTACTTAGGGAAAAAGTAGAAGTTTTGCACAAAAGTATTTGTGAGTAAGAGATACTGATGACGTTGGTCGTGGAGGAAGTTGGTGAGGCCGGCGTTCTCAATCAATAAATAGAAATCATCATAAATCCCGGCTCTCAAGAAGTCATCGGAGGGCCATTCACACGGCCGGACCTCTACGGTGCAAGGCAAATTAAATTTGGGCTTCTCCTCTTCTTCCTTTTGTTTTTCCTTAGAGCTTCGGCTCGAAGAGCCCCTCAAAAGTCTCTTCATTATTTCTGAAACAATCTGAAATTTTTAGTAACTTCAAATAAAAGTGAACCAACTTCAATAAAATTGATAGCAACAACTCCCACAAGTGCCTAGGGCCTATATAAAGCATTGGAACTACTTGGAACCATAAAAATCTGTCATGCAAGCTCAAGAACATGGTCACCTAAGCAGCACAAATTTGCAAAGAATAAAGCACTAGAACAAAAACTAATTGGACCAATGGAGGAGTCACATACAAGGAACAATCTCCCCAAGCAGTTTTGCCAGAGGTGCTTTAAGCAAGGAGATCGAAAATCACAGCAACGGGGGCTAGAACTCGTGCTTGAGTTGGTTTTTCGTGTTTGTGTGAGACAGAGGAAGAAGATGGGTGCAGGAATAAGTGGAGGAGGGCCACCGTGGGCCCACGAGGCAGGGGGGCGCGTCCAGGGGGTAGGGGCGCCCTCCACCCTCGTGGCCAGGTGGCAGCTCCCCCCGTGGTGATTTTTGCACAGTAAATTCTCAAATATTCCCGAAAAAATCATATTAAATTGGCATGGCATTCTGAGGACTATTATTTTCGGGATATTTTTGTATTGCACGGATAAGTCAAGAGACGGACAGGAAAATATTATTTTACTTTATTTCTACTAAATAACAGGAAATATAAAGAGGGTACAGAAAGTTGTGCTTCTAGTTTCATCCATCTCGTGATCATCAAAATGAACCCACTAACAAGGTTGATCAAGTCTTGTTAACAAACTCATTCTGAATAATCCCGGAATCGGAGAAATTTCGAATAACACTAAGTTACCTCAACGGGGATATGAAAATCCCCAACAATAAGAATATCATACTTTTTCTTGACAATAGGGAGAGGAAATTCAAAACCTCCAAATATAATCGATGGAACTTTTCCAATAGAGTTGATACTATAAACTTGAGGTTGTTTCCTCGGAAAATGTACCGTGTGCTCATTGCCATTAACATGAAAAGTGACATTGCCTTTGGTGCAACCAATAACAGCCCCTGCAGTATTAAGGAAAGGTCTTCCAAGAATAATAGACATACTATCATCCTCGGAAATATCAAGAATAACAAAGTCCGTTAAAATAGTAACATTCGCAACCACAACAGGCACATCCTCACAAATACCGACAGGTATAGCAGTTGATTTATCAGCCATTTGCAAAGATATTTCAGTAGGTGTCAACTTATTCAAGTCAAGTCTACGATATAAAGAGAGAGGCATAACACTAACACCGGCTCCAAGATCACATAAAGCAGTTTTAACATAATTTCTCTTAATGGAGCATGGTATAGTAGCTACTCCGGGATCTCCAAGTTTCTTTCGTATTCCACCCTTAAAAGTATAATTAGCAAGCATGGTGGAAATTTCAGCTTCAGGTATCTTTCTTTTATTAGTAATAATATCCTTCATATACTTAGCATAAGGATTTGTTTTGAGCACATCAGTTAATCGCATGTGCAAAAAGATGGGTCTAATCATTTCAGCAAAGCGCTCAAAATCCTCATCATCCTTATTCTTAGATGGTTTCGGAGGAAAAGGCATGGGTTTCTGAACCCATGGTTCCCTTTCTTTACCATGTTTCCTAGCAACGAAGTCTCTTTTATCATAACGTTGATTCTTTGATTGTGGGTTATCAAGTTCAACAGCAGGTTCTTCTACAACATCATTATCATTACTAGGTTGAGCATCAACGTGAACATTATCATCAACATTATCACTAGGTTCATGTTCATCACCTGATTGTGTTTCAGCATCAGAAACAGAGATATCATTTGGATTCTCAGGTGGTTCAGCGATAGGTTCACTAGAAGTTTGCAAAGTCCTGTCATTTTTATTTTTCTTCCTCTTAGAAGAACTAGGTACATCAATATTGTTTCTCTAAGAATCTTGCTCGATTCTCTTAGGGTGGCCTTCAGGATACAAAGGTTCCTGAGTCATTCTACCAGTTCTAGTAGCCACTCTAACAGCATAATCATTTTTCTTACTATTCATTTCATCAAGAACTTCTTTCTGAGCTTTAAGTACTTGTTCTACTTGAGTAGTAACCATAGAAGCATGTTTGCTAATAAGTTTAAGTTCACCTCTAATATTAGCCATATAATCACCCAAGCGTTTAATCGTAAAGGCATTTTGTTTTAATTGTCTGCCAAAATAAGCGTTAAAGTCATCTTGCTTAAACGTAAAGTCATCAAACTCATCCAAGCATTGACTAGCAATTTTAGTAGGAGGGACTTCAGCTTTATCATATGTATAGAGAGAGTTTACCTTTACTACCTGTGTCGGGATATCGGGAGGTTCTTCATTAAATAAGTAATTGAGATCATATACTTCTTTGACAGGCGGTAAATTAAGACCATGTATTTCTTCAATAGGAGGTAAATTCTTAACATCTTCAGCTTTAATACCTTTTTCTTTCATAGATTTCTTTGCCTCTTGCATATTTCAGGGCTGAGAAATAGAACACCTCTCTTCTTCGGAGTTGGTTTAGGAATAGGCTCAGTAATTGGATCAAGAACTGGCTTAGGAGGTAACTCGGGAGGTGCCCAATTATTTTCATTTGCCAACATATTATTCAATAGAAGTTCAGCGTCATCCGGTGTTCTTTCCCTGAAAAGAGAACCAGCACAACTATCCAGGTAATCTCTGGAAGCATCAGTTAGTCCATTATAAAATATATCAAATATTTCAGGTTTCTTAAGAGGATGATCAGGCAAAGCACTAAGTAACTTGAGAAGCCTCCCCCAAGCTTGTGGGAGACTCTCTTCTTCAATTTGCACAAAATTGTATATTTCCCTCAAAGCAGCTTGTTTCTTATGAGCAGGGAAATATTTAGCAGAGAAGTAATAAATCATATCCTGGGGACTTTGCACACAACCAGGATCAAGAGAGTTATACCATATCTTAGCATCACCCTTTAATGAGAACGGAAATATATTGAGTAAATAAAGGTAGCGCGATCTCTCATTATTAGTAAACAGGGCGGCTATATCATTTAACTTAGTAAGATGTGCCACAACAGTTTCAGATTCATAGCCATAAAAGGGATCAGATTCTACCAAAGTAATTATATCTGGATCAACAGAAAAATTATAATAATCCTAATCAGGAACACAAATAGGTGAAGTAGCAAAAGCAGGGTTGGGTCTCATTCTACTTCTAAAAGATTCTTTACTCCATTTAATTAACAACCTCTTACTTTCATGTGTATCCTGGCAATCAAGAATAGCTGCAGCAGATTCAGCATCAAAAAGATAACCCTCAGGAATAGCAGGCATAGGTTCATCATCACTAACATCATCGTGTTCAGTTTCAATAATTTCTCTTTCTCTAGACCTAGCAATTTGCTCATCAAGATATTCACCAAGTGGCACAGTAGTATCAAGCATAGAAGTAGTTTCATCATAAGTATCGTGCATAGCAGAAGTGGCATCATCAATAACATGCGACATATCAGAATCAATAGCAGTAGTAGGTTTAGGTGTCGCAAACTTACTCATAACAGAAGGAGAATCTAGTGCAAAGCTAGATGGCAATCCCTTACCTCCCCTCGTAGTTGAGGGGAAAATAGTAGTTCGATCATCTTTCAAGTTCTTCATAGTGTCAAGCAGATATAAATCCCAAGTGACTCAAACAATAGAGCTATGCTACCCGGCAATGGTGCCAGAACATAGTCTTGATAACCCACAAGTATAGGGGATCGCAACAGTTTTCGAGGGTAGAGTATTCAACCCAAATTTATTGATTCGACACAAGGGGAGCCAAAGAATACTCTCAAGTATTAGTAGCTGAGTTGTCAATTCAACCACACCTGGAAACTTAGTATCTGCAGCAAAGTGTTTAGTAGCAAAGTAATATGATAGTGGTGGTAATGGTAACAAAAGTAAGGACAACAAAAGTAATGTTTTTGGTATTTTGTAGTGATTGTAACAGTAGCAACGGAAAAGTAAATAAGCGAGAAACAGTATATGGAAAACTCATAGGTACCTGATTAGCGATGGATAATTATGCCAGATGTTGTTCATCATGTAGCAGTCATAACATAGGGTGAAAAAGAACTAGCTCCAGTTCATCAATGTAATGTAGGCATGTATTCCGTATATAGTCATACATGCTTATGGAAAAGAACTTGCATGACATCTTTTGTCCTACACTCCCATGGCAGTGGGGTCCTATTGGAAACTAAGGGATATTAAGGCCTCCTTTTAATAGAGAACCGGAACAAAGCATTAGTACATAGTGAATACATGAACTCCTCAAACTATGGTCATCACCGGGAGTGGCCCCGATTATTGTCACTTCGGGGTTGCCGGATCATAACACATAGTAGGTGACTATAGACTTGCAAGATAGGACCTAGAACACACATATATTCATGAAAACATATTAGGTTCAGATATGAAATCATGGCACTCGGGCCCTAGTGACAAGCATTAAGCATAGCAATGTCATAGCAACATCAATCTCAGAACATAATGGATACTAGGGATAAAACCCTAACAAAACTAACTCGATTACATGATAAATCTCATCCAACCAATCACCGTCCAGCAAGCCTACGATGCAATTACTCACGCACGGCGGTGAACATCATGAAATTGGTGATGGAGGATGGTTGATGATGACGACAGTGACGAATCCCCCTCCGCGGAGCCCCGAACGGACTCCAGATCAGCCATCCCGAGAGAGATTAGGGCTTGGCGGCGGCTCCGTATCGTAAAACGCGACGATTTCTTCTCTCTGATTTTTTCTCCCCAAAATCCAATATATGGAGTTGGAGTTGGCGTCGGAGGGCCACCAGGGGGCCCACGAGGTAGGGGGCGCGCCCAGGGGGCCGCCCCCACCCTCGTGAGAAGGGTGTGGGCCCCTTGGTCTTCATCTTTTGCGAGGATTTTTCTTTATTTTTTCTAAGGTGTTCCGTGGACTTTTAGGACATTCCGAGAATTTTTATGTTCTGCACAAAAAACAACACCATGGCAGTTCTGCTGAAAACAGCGTCAGTCCGGGTTAGTTCCATTCAAATCATACAAGTTAGAGTCCAAAACAAGGGCAAAAGTGTTTGGAAAAGTAGATACGATGGAGACGTATCAGTGGCGTGAAAGACGAGGGGAACGTCGGGGAAGCTCCTTGGAGGTCTCGACGACGGATCCTCATCCGATACAGTGGATGAGGGACGTCGAGGTGTTGCTGTGGACGACATCGTCGGGGAAGAGGCTCAGGCTGGGTGGCACACGGAAGAGGGTGTGGGGCTTCACGGGTTTTGGCGGCCTCGGTGTACGAATGGGTGGGCGGATGGGATGGGAGTGGGGAACCATGGCTTAGGGACGCGCTTGTCCGAAATGTGGGGTAAGTTACAAAAGTAGCCCCACCGATTTGAGGTGGTTCTTTCCGTTCAGGGATATCACGGGCATTTCGTGTGTCGGGATTTCATAGGAGGTGGGAGTTTTCGCGCGCGTTGTAATTTTAGAATAGCAAGGCACGGGTTGAGATGGAGGAAGTTGTCGGGGCACAACGAGACACAGATATATATTAAATATTTCGGGGTAACAAGGCGCGGGTTGAAATTTCCGAGCAAGCCTAACGTGTACTGTACCAAATCAATTAGCACTTCCGTCGACGAAAAACAAAAAAAAAATCAATTCGCAACACACAAGAGAGTCTAGTCCCGTGTGCTGTACCAAATCAATTCGCACTACAAATGTCATTCAAAACATTGAATTCATGTTATGTTCAATTAAAATATTTCGCTACGTGTATAACGCATGCAACCTACTACTCAAATGAACGTTTTAGTGCATTCCAAACGTATATACTACCGCTTCAATATGACCTAAATTTGAATTCGTTTCTCTATTTGAATAAGATCTACAATAATGATTGTTGTTAAGTCAAACCATTTGAATTCGTTTCTCTATTTTAATAAGATCTACAATCATCATTATTGTCAAGTTAAACCATCGTTTGCGTATTATCTTCACAGCACACCACATGACTACTCTCGAGTTAGATATGAACTATGTGTACTATATGAACTCGAACTCTATTTTTTGAATCTACTTTATGTTGATTTAAAATCATTGTACATTTCAAGCTCTAGCTAGATCTTCATGATCTAAACCATGTCTCATATGTATAATGTGTTTATCACATAATGTATGGTGCCCGGCCCCCTATGCCTACAAGTATTTAGATGTGAGCTGCAAACACCACACATTACCACAAATTCAAATAAAATGTGAGATTGTTCGATATATAGTATTGTTTAGATTGTTCGATATTTAGTTGTAAGCTGCAAACGCCACACGTTATCACAAATTCAAATAAAATGTGAGAATGTTCGATGTATAGTATGGTTTAGATTGTTCGACATTTAGCTGTGAGTTGCAAACGCCATGCATTATCATATTATGGTATAACATGTGCAAAACTACAGCACGCGTATCACCGCTATATTCATGCATGCATATGTTTATAACACTATGATCTCCTATTCAAATATATGAATCCACTTTGATATCAAATTATGATCTTTGTTAGTCTCTTACACCCACACAATCCTCTAACCTTTGTAGCTAGCACTAACTTTCTCTCGTGCATGCACACGCCCTCCTCGCCCTCCCCTCCCTCAGCATTCTATCCATCGCGCACATTCATTTATTTTCCTTTAGGTCATTATCCCACAGTCTCCACAACTCCTTTCCAACACAGACCAATCGATAAACCTCTCCAGCGATGTCTGCCTACAACATACACATGCACTTTCCATCTCCTCCTTCCCATGTCTATGCCTCGTGTCTCTTATACGGTCCCACACACGTGTAAACTCTCGCCCCTCTTTTCATCGATCTCACAACCGCACACTCCTCCCCCTATCTAGCTAGTAGCTCGACCTCTCGCACCACCTCCTAGCTCCATTCTCTCTGTCTATCCGTCTCGCTAGGCCTTATTTGCCTCTAACAAATGGATGTACACCGACCAATCTCCCTCTATACATATAGCTAGCCAAGTTCTTATAACTCGTTTTGCCCACTCGTCGATTGATCTACCTAATTAGGTATGTCTCCCCCTTCCTCCGGCAAACAACAATTGACCTACCGATCTTTTTAGGTTTGCTTACCAAACACATGGTTCCCCTTCATCATCCATGCATGCGTCCTGGCAGATCTATCACGCACAGGCACACCCAGAAACACATCCCCACTCTTATTGACAATATTGTAGTTCTACCCTCAGTTTGTCTAGTAGGACTCTCCCACCATCTTCGAGAAGCAACTCCATCACCCATCCAGCACTCTACCCCTCTCCCTCCCTCTCTCTCTCCTCTCTCTCCCTCTCTCAATGTCCCATCCTATTTCCCGTCCTTCAGTTATGTATGGATGTCGACCGATATCCCGCAAGAAATAGTTGGGTCTCTCCTTCTCAACACATATACGAGTCGTTCTACCTATATAGTTAGGCCTCTGCCTCCCCTCGCCCCCCCACACACACCGATACATCGAGCGCTCTAGTCATGTCTCCCTGCCACACACAAACTTCCCCAATGTCCTCTGACATTTCGGTAGGTCAATCGCCCTATATCTTTGACTTGCACACACACACACACACACAATTTTGATGGCTCTCTTCATCAATCTCGCACCCACCCACTTGATCTTCTCTTCGACTCTATTGATATCTATGACCCCTCCCTCTCTTCTCGTGGATCGCCCGACCCTCTATATATGATATGGATAGGCCTCCATTTCACGCACATTGCATGCAAAATTTTGAGATGTCATCGACACATATTCGCACAAATACATTCACGAAATCACACCCTCCAAACAAAAAACACTCACGAACGCACACACCATCTGTCTAGGTTTGTATCTCTCCCACACACACCCACGTAGGTGGGGGACATGCACGAAGAGAAGAGGTGCACGCACGGCGCACGTACTCCCGTCTCTTTCCCAACCACACCCGCGCAGGTACACGGTGGGGCTCATTTCTGTACGAAAAGGCAGCCCACATGGTAATTTGACATGTGTACTGGTTGTCCACTTGATGGAGGGAGGATCATCTACCACGGGTGAACAAACAAATTGCGACTTGACGCGTTATGTTAAAAAAGAGGCAAACCATGTGGGGCCTACCTTAGAGGCAAGGCTATATACACTGGAGTACTTTTGATGTGTCCCGTCAACTCGTAGAATGAGGAGAAGCTTGCTTAGTACACCGTCTCCCCCTCCCACGGGCGCGGTGGCTCGCAGGATGAGGTGAAGCTTCCTTACTAGTATTGTACGCCTTACGCCCGCTCCCTCGCCCACGCGCACGGTGGCTCGCAGGACGAGGAGAAAATTTTACTACTCCCTCCGTTTACTCCTCGTCCCTACCTTGGTTAGAGAGATTATCATATTGTTTGGAATATATGTCCTTTAGTAGATTTCAATATGAACTACTAGTACATACTCCTAACACTGATGTATATAGATGTATTTTAGAGTGTAGATTCACTAATTTTGCTCCGTATGTAGTCCATATTGAAACGGACATAATAGTATGCACTCTCCCTCGCCCCTCGACCCTCTCCCACGTCGTGGACGTGCAACAATTCATTCGGTCTCATATAGCTAGAACGATATATACTGTAGTACCATTATAGCTCGACTTCCCGAAGAGGCGAAAAGCCAATCGCAAGGTTAATATTTCGGAATGCCAAGCGCAAGGTTTATAGGAGAACGAGTATTAGGTGCCGCTCATTTATAAATAAAGTTTTTTTCTTAAGTGGCACGTATGCAATATAAATAGGTTCATATGGAGAGAAAGGAAACTGCTCCACTATATACATAGTCAGGACGAGCCTACACGGTTGCTTGCTAGAGTTGCTATCTTCACACTCTCTCGCACAAAACGACTGTGGCCACATCTCTAACATCCCGGTGGATCACGTCCGTCGGGGGAAGGGGTGGATGCTTAGTGTAGATGCAGTCGCCGTCGCCGACGGTGAAAACCCACTGTTGGCATGTCCCGATCAGGGGTCCCCATCGTTCTCTCTCACAAAGCCGGTGAGGTTGCCTTCGTCCCTTGCTCACTGCTGTGACATGGGCAGTTGCCGCCTCCCGCCACCCTCCTCAAGGTTGAGCTACGTTCTGACATCCCTCAGGTACAACTCCCTTTACAACCGGCTTCCACCACTGCTCCAGCTGCCCACATCACTCCATGTGGATATTTCCCTACTTCTTTGCCCCGCACATACCTCTACTGGCTTTTACCTACTGTATTTGTGATGAGTTTATGTCTCATCAACTAGTCCCAGTAATCTTATTCTAATCATGCTTCTTCAATTTCTTTTCCACAGGGATGCTGATCTCGATTTTGGTGAAACTGTACACAATGATCCGATGGTCAAAGGGTTGCAAACCTCATTTCTTGGGAAGCTCCAACATTGCCAGCAAATTAAAGCCTGGTTAGGGTTTATGGTTCAAGGGCTAGTGACTGCATGGATCTTTTTTTCTTTATCTGTCTTTGTTCCAAAATAAGTGTCAACTTTAGTAGTAGTACAACTTTGTACTAAAGTTTGCATAAAGTTGAGACACTTATTTTGGAACGGAGGGAGTACATATTGGCTATGATCTGTCAATTATTGAGATGCAATAGCATGCATCTTAGT
This sequence comes from Aegilops speltoides, assembly GCA_021437245.1. Taxonomy (NCBI): domain Eukaryota; kingdom Viridiplantae; phylum Streptophyta; class Magnoliopsida; order Poales; family Poaceae; genus Aegilops; species Aegilops speltoides. Next base: position 14,382 of record JAHHZJ010000596.1, on the reverse strand, counting down.
CTCCCTTGTATTCGACAAAATGTTGCAACGGGCAACCTTGGATGCAAGATACATGAAGCAGAAGCTGGAAGCTTCATATCATTGTACAAATTTCTCTCGCTGATAAATTACAGTACATACTATACTAGTACTATGTAAAGAGTTAGGTGTCGCACGGTGTCTAGAAAATATGGTGATAGTGTGAGGTGGGCCATGTAATCACTGAGGCTGCGTGTTTTCACTGCTCTCGCACTCCTCCGCTGTAAGAATGGAAAAAAATTGTAATCTAATAGTACCTCCTTTCGCCGAAAGCATGGGACATCCAGTTGTCCTACCACCTCATTAATAATGACCAATGGGCCGTCAAATCACATAGACCCAGCAGTATTGGACGGACAAAGCAACCATCACTCATGAATCCGCTTGTCCCTTCAACGCAGGCGCCAGTGAGAGGTCGCGTCCGCTCTGCCCGGGCATGAATGCGGCACCGATTCTTTGGAGCGGTGCTGACCGTTTCAGGCAGGAAGCGCGCGCGGGTGATGGAGGGGCTTTGAGTGGGCCAGGCTGGTCAGGAGCGGGCGTGACAGCTGTCCGCCTGTCCTGACTGGACGCCCAAAAATGAGAGGATGCATCGACTCTCACGGCTAAATCGTACACTACAGACCATCTCTCTGTAGGAGTAGGTTGATGTGTCGCTCTCTCTAACACACACATGTTGTTAAACACACACACATACACACACACACACACACAGGTTCATAGAATAGGAAAATCATGCGCGTGCGAAGCCACAGGAAGTGAGATACAAATGGAGTACATACAAGAAGAGAAGAGGTGACAAATATTCCATCAAACCTGGACTGAGGAGTAGTACTCCCTCCGTCTAGGTGTTAAGTCATCTTACGGAAATCAGATATTCCCAAAATGTTTAGGCGTCGTCCATTAACTTCACATCTCAATCCCCTCCTAGCCTCGTTGCTAGCGAGCGTTGTTACTTAGGGAGCGTTTGGATCCTTAGCAAGAACAGCTTATAGCCTAGCAGGGCAAGGTTAGACGTTTGGAACTATTAAAATATGCTAGCTTTTGTGGCCCAGCTAGCTTGGGTGGGCTAGAAAAACCTAGCTAGCTCAGGAGAGCAAGATCGGTTTGCTTCCGACGGAAAACTTCGCGTAGTAGTAACATAGACTAGTAACATATGCATGTTACTAGTCCAAGTTACTCACCACTATGACGAGCCTAAGCAATGTAACCAAACGCTCTTTACTCTGCCTTGTTATCTCCCCCGGAAACCCAATGCATGGAGCGCAACTACGCGTTGATCAGTCAAGAAATCAAAGTTGGCTTGCATGCGAGTTAATACGTGGCCTTGCATGGTAGCTAAAATGGCATCTCTTAGTTGATTGGGTTAATTGATGCATTTAGAGACAGAAATCAAGGCTTTGATTGGAGGAAGGACCGGTCAAGTTTCTCCTTCTCCTTCAATATGCTTGCACCTTGGTCCCGCTGCACCTTCTAACCTGACTTATTACACCTAAACGGAGGGAGTAGTACGAGATATGGTGGCACACTGACTTAGGTCGAATACAAGTGCCCAAAATTGTGTGCATGTTATAATAAGGATTCACTTAAAATAGTAGGTGAGCGAACAGAGGGATCAATTGGACAGTGTTCACGAGCAGTAGCGAGATGTGTGAGGTAAGATACACCGTTGGCGCTTTTAATTTTTCTTATTAATTTGTTTGTTTCACCCTATGACTGGTGGGACCCAACGTACTACGTGGAGAGAGGTAAGGTGACTAATGATGCATTATTTTTGTACTATCAACACTGCTTTAAATCCCAAAACACCTTAGACTAGTCACAATGGATATTAACTTAGACTAGTAACATGCATATGTTACTAGTCCATGTTACTACATGTATAGTGGGGAGTAACATTGTGTGGTATCATGCAACACTTCATTTATTAGATTGTAGACTCATTTTTCCTTGGTATGTGTGATGTTCCAGTAACTAGATATGTTACCACATGCCTCTCTTTCCTCATTAATAACTCGCCACATCATCTATTTTGCCTAAAGATGTGTGATGTTACCACCTATATATGTTACTCCCACTGTGGATAGTCTTACCACCAAAGCCACATGACACGATTATGATTTAAATCCCAATGACTCCCACGCAAAAAAACCACGGCATGCTTGTCACACGAATGCAGGAATATAAAAGGTTATTTTCCTCTCGTTGAACATAACGGGAGGGTTGTGTAGCTGGTTAGCCTGTTCGCTCATCAAACTTGAGGTCTCGGGTTCGATAACTACACTTGAGCATAATTTTGTTTTTGTTCGACTTCTTTCTTCCACCCAATGACAGGTAGGCCCCGCATGACAGAGAGAGAAAGTGATCTTGGGCAGTGCCAGGAGGATTCTTTGACTGGTCAAAATGGATGGATATGGAGCTATACAATCTCGTAGTGACCGTATAATCACCTCATCACGTATAAGCTGCAACCTCGGCGCTTGTTTTCTAGGGTTTGCACTCTTCACACACTCTCTCCAGTATATATATACACATGCTAGAGCCTCAGCTGTTGTAGTTACTCTATTCACACTCTCTCACCCTCTCCATATCTAAACAAGACTTTGTTGGCCTCTCTCTCCCCTCACTGCTGGTCAAAGAGCCGGTAGGATCCGTCCGCCGGGAAGGGATGGAGGCTTAATGATGTCGCCGTCAGCAAGGGAGGGAATCCACTACCGGCGCAGCTGTTCTCTTTCACCCAGCGGCGGCGCGGGAGGGCCTCCAACCCCTTCTTCTTCACCGCCGTACATAGTGTGGGCCGAACGGCCTCCGGTCGCCCACCGAACCACACCCCAAGAACCTTAAGGTATAATTTACGTATTCCACATGCATTGCTCTAGCTGCATGTGGGCTTTTTCCACTTCTGCACTCGAATCTAGGTGTTGGATCAAACAGGAAAGTAGTGGGGAAAGTTGTATAGCATGAATCTAGGACGTGGTTCAAAGAGGAAAGGAATGGGGGAAAGTAGTGGGGAAAGTTTTATAGCATGAATCTAAGACGTGGTTCAAAGAGGAAATGAATGGGGGAAAGTAGTGGGGAAAGTTGTATATCATGAATCTAGGACGTGGTTCAAAGAGGAAAGGAAGGGGGGAAACTAGTAGTACAGACTGGCTATCCAGCACTGTCGGTGTACTGAGGTAGGGGTACCTCAGTACCCCAACTTGTGCACGGGCAGTCGCAGCTCCCCGCGGCAGAGTTTACCATGTGCTTGCCGGAGACCATTCCTGCTCCATATCGAGCCATTCAAGAACAAAGTATACAAGATAGAAGATCGAGACCCCGGCAAGAGGAGCTTGCCGGGAAGGCCGTTCGAGCTCAAGATTACATCACTCACGCAAGGCCACTGGCGAGAGGAGCTCGCCGGGAGACTAGAAGATTACATCGTGAAGACACGCCTCGGCGCTTATCACGCGTCGGCGAGGGCCCGGGAGCGGCAAGTTACAAAGCCCGACAAGCTCCGGGTCCGGCAAGATCAAGACCCGGCAAGGTACTTGCCGGAGAGCTGCGCCTTGTGTGCCCGCCTCCAGCTCATCGCCCACGCGTCGCCTTGAGCCCTCTCCAGAGGCGCGTGGCGGATGGCTATGCAACTGGGGGTGCGGTGGCACTCCACGGTGGTGGATCCATCGCCGTGGCAGACGGAGACGCAAGGGCGGGAGCTTTTGGGGTCGACGGCGACGGGCATTAAATGCCTTTGTCCCCCACTGTCAAAGTAGGTAGAAACCACTGTTCAAGCACTGTAGCTCCACTGTTCCCTTTGTTCCAACTACCACCTCTTTTACATTTTTACCCCTTTCTCCTACGTTGACACCTGTTGGTGACCCCTTGGCACTATAAAAGGAGGCCCATGCACAACGTAGAAGGGGTTCGGCTGGTTCGATTCACTCAACACAACACCACCATACGCTCGCATTCTTGAGCAAGGTCAAATACAAACACAAAGCAGCAGTAGGGTTTCTGGCGTCCATCGCGCCGGCTGGGTAAAATCCGCCCGCGTGCATCGCCTCGATCTGCTCTCTGTGCCTCCTCTGCCCTCGTACCGCACAGACAAAGGGGCCCCGGCCCCATAGGTGCTCGCGGCGGGCGGGTCTCTCCCCTCCGGCCCCGACATCTTTGGCGCGCCAGGTAGGGGGCGTCGAGGTTGTGCGGACCTGATCCGGCGTTCGCGCGGGCGCGTTCTTCATCAACCTCTCCGACTTCATCAGCAACTTCATCGACGACTGCGCCATGGCCCCGAAGACGAGGGCTTCAAGGGTTGCAGACCCGTCTGCATCTCACCCGCCACCATCGAAGCCAACGGTGGGCGGAGGAGACGCCGTCGAAGGGATGGTCGCCGGCGAGGACACTCGCGGCACCACCAGATCCAGGGACAGGACGGATGACCGCGCCTCGGTCTCCGTGGACGCGCCGCGTCCATCTCAGCACAACAACCCAGCAGCGCCATACCACGGGAGGTGGTATCCGCCTGCTGGAGCAAGAACAAGCCGGAGGCTCGCGGGATGCTCCGGACCACCGTCCGTGCATGAGCAAAGCGAAAGTGCCAGGACAGGATCCTGCTCCTCCTATCGCTGATAGGAGTCCGAGCATATCCCATTCCTCGCGCCACTCGCCCCCGCTTCCCCTCCACTCTAGCAAGCGCGTCTTCCTGGAGCGCTACGCTGTCGTCGAGCACGCGCCATCGAGCTCCAAGTCCGACAAGGACAGCTCTGGTGCTCACTCCGACAAGCGCAGCTCCTCGGAGCGCTCCGAAACCGGCAAGGACAGCTCTGATGCTCGTTCCAGCAAACACATCTCCCCGGAGTGCTGCGTTGCCGTCGAGGAAGCACCATCGAGCTCCACCGGCAAGTGCGGGGGAACAAGAAATAGAAAAGCTAAGTTGTTCGAGCCTTTGTGCAGAGCGCTCCTTAATTCCATGCCTTTTTATGTTATATCCCTCGTGCGTTCGTCCTTTGTCATAAAACACAGTTGCGGAGGAGCTCGCTGTGGATAGCCGCACCCTTACCTTGCTTCGAGCACACTCAGCGAGTTAAAAGTGAGCGCGACAAGCTTGGCGCCCTTGTTTCGCTTTTAGTCTGCATTAGCAAGCTAAGTGCGTCGCGACTAGACACGGCAAGGTTGCTTGCCGGAAGCAACACCAGCCAGCGGGCTGCTGATGTTCCGCACTCAGCAAGTGTGTTAATCACCGGCAAGTTCCCTAGAAGCGTCGGGTAAAAGCGCACAAAGGGTGTAAAGTAGAGGGTGTAACGTGGCAAGCCTTGCCGTAAGATGTCCTTCGTATGAGAGACTTGTGCGCGAGAGGAGCCAAGTCGTGGTCCAGCTGCGCCCTTGCCTTGTTTCCGAGTCCGCTCGGCAAACACAAGCGCGCTGCAGCTGGCTCGGCAAGGTTGCTTGCCGGAAGCAACACCAGCCAGCGGGCTGCTGATGTTCCGCACTCAGCAAGCGTGTTCGCGACCGGCAAGCTCCCCGAGAACGTAGAGTGCAAACATACGAAGAAAAAGCGGCATCGTGTTACAAAGTCACTGTAAAGATTTATATACATATACGTGTACATGATGAAGCTGTTGCAGATCTATCTCAGCTGTTTTCATGGCTGAAATTGCAGCAACAAGGAGAAACCAGAAGCGCACCAAACATTGGCCCGGCAAGCCAGGGTTGCCGGGGGCTGCGAGTGCCAAGATTCCTTCCCAGCAAGCCAGCGTTGCTGGGGGCTGCAAATACTAAGATTCGTCTCCGGCAAGCCAGAGTTGCTGGGGGCTGCTATATCAGATAAGTTTCTCATCCCTCATCATGCATCCTCTTATGGACCGGGGAAGGCGGGGCTGCGTCTTTGAACGAGCGTGCCTTGTAAAACCCGTGCGCAGGAGGAGCCAAGTCGTGGCCCAGTCGCGCCCTTGGTTTGTTTCCGAGCACACTCAACGGTCTAAAGTGAGCTGCGACAAGTTTCGCGCCCTTGTTACGTTTTCGAGTACGCTCAACAAACACAAGTGCGCTGCGACTGGCCCGGCAAGGTTGCTTGCCGGAGGCAACACCAGCCAGCGGGCTGCTGATGTCCCTTTTCGAAAAGCGTGTTCGCACTGCAAGCTCCCGAGGCGTGGGGTAGGGACATACAAGGCACGAAGTCAAGTAAAGGACTCAGTCCGGCAAGCTTTCCCCTCTTTTCATTAAAAACATCCTAGTTTAGTACAAGTCCATAGAGGATGAAGAACATGATAGAGAGGATTACATATTTAAAATACAGCCAAGGCCCGAAGGCTTACAAATTAAAAGATAAGATGCCCGTAATCCTTCTCCTGTTTCCCTGTTCAGGAGGTAGGTCAAGGAGCCCCCGGCAAGAGAAGCTTGCCGGGGAAGGAGGCCCCGGCAAGAAAAGCTTGTCGGGGAAGGGCAAAAGGGGCGCCTAGGAGAGCGTGGCGGGGGCGCCCACTGCGGCCTGCGGGTGGCGTGCCCTCAGGAGCTGCGCAAGGTGACGGGCATGGAGGAGCGCGCCCCCGGAGAGCTACGGGCGCCAGAAGACACCAAGAGAACTTCCCGGGGGCCGGCCAGGAGCTTGGCGGAGACGAAGGCGTCGGAGGCAGAGCTTGAAGACGGGGTGGTGGGACGTCAGCACGCTGACGAGGGCACCTCGCCCTCGTACTCCGACATGACGGCCTTGCCGCCACCCCCCTCTTCCTCTTCCGCAGCCTCCCTACGCCAACCGCCCAAGGATCGGCCCGGGGAGTTGAAGGCCGGCGACCGGATTACGGGTCGCCCGGTGGCCTGAGGCAGCGGTGTCCAACGCCTAGTCGGACCCGCCATCTCCCTCGTCGCCGCTGTCGCTCCCCTCCTCGTCACTCTCGCTCGAGGAGGGACCTTCGCTGTCGGAGGAGCTGTCCACACATCATCTCACCCGGGTCCCGTAGTCCCCGAAGACCTTGACGGCGAGAAGGTCGCCCTCCATTAACTTGAAATGGAGGGTAAACCCCGCCGTCAAGCTGTGGATCCGGGCGAACGTCTTCCACCCTCGGTCGAAGAACATCACGCCGGGGGCTGGGGACACGACACTCACTCGAGTGCCGCTGATCCCGCAGCCCCTCATGCGCAACTCCATCATCTCGGGCGGATCCGGTTCCATCGCGCTGGCAAACGGGGCCGGCAGCCGGAGGCGCCGACGAGGCGCTCGGCGCAGCTTGATGAAGAACTCCCAGGGATCGTCTCCAGTATGGACCGCCTCGTGGATAGGAGACGTCGGGGGAGACGGGGGAGGCGCATCGCCACGACCGCCTCTCCCCCGACCGCCTCGCCCACGCCCTCGGCCTCGTCCGCGGCCTCGCCCCCTACCTCTCCCCCTCGTGGCCGGCTCCGCCGCCATGGGTGCGGGATAGGGGGAGGTGCGCTGCCTGGAGGCGACCCTCGCTGCCACCGTCGAAGAACCGGGATTCCCTCCTTCCATGGCGGAAAGAAGAACAGAAGATGAAGGCGAAGGGAGAAGAGGATGAGTGTGGCCATTGTGCTCCCCTTCCGCCCCTTTTAAAGGGGCGAGGTGAAACTCAACCGCCCTTCCGCCAATCGGGAAGCAAGGAGGCGGAGGAGCGGGGCCGACTCGCCTTCTCCGCCCGTGGCGGCTCGGTCTCCCACTCTCGCCGCCCGACCCCTGTGCATGAGGGCAGCGTGATTTAAAAAGCGGAGCGGAGCGACGGGTGAAGCGACCTCGCTCTGCACCACGATCACGGGTGGATGCTTTAAAGACTGCATCGCCGCCCGTCTCCCACGACGCCGCAATCGACGCGTGCCATTACGGGGAGGCGGATCGAGTGGGTCGGCACGCGTGAGCCTCGTGTGCCCGTGCCTTTGTTTTGGGCTGGCCCAACAGCGCTTCGGCACTGTGTGTGGCCCAGGCCGGGGCTCTGTCGATTATCTTGGTAGGGTACCTCGGTACCCCAACTTGCTGCAGGCGATCGCAGCTCCAGCGCAGAGTTTACCATGTGCTTGCCGGAGACCATTCTGCTCCATATCGAGCCATTCAAGAACAAAGTATACAAGATAGAAGATCGAGACCCGGCAAGAGGAGCTTGCCGGAAGGCCGTTCGGGCTCAAGATTACATCACTCACGCAAGGCCCTGGCGAGAGGAGCTCGCCGGGAGACTAGAAGATTACATCGTAGAAGACACGCCTCGGCTATCACAGCGTCGGCGAGGGCCCGGGGCGGCAAGTTACAAAGCCCGACAAGCTCCGGGTCAAGCAAGATCAAGACCCGGCAAGGTACTTGCCGGAGAGCTGCGCCAGTGCCCGCCTCCGGCTCATCGCCTGCGTCGCCTTGAGCCCTCTCCGAGACGCGCGTGGCGGATAACTGTGCAACTGAGGGGTGCGGTGGCACTCCACGGTGGTGGATCCATCGCCCGTGGCGAGCCGGACGCAAGGGCGGGAGCTTTTGGGGTCGGCGGCGACGCATTAAATGCCTTTGTCCCCCCTTGTCAAAGTAGGTAGAAACCCTTTGTTCAAGCCTTCGTAGCTCCACTTGTTCCTTGTTCCAACTACCACCTCTTTTACATTTTACCCCTTTCTCCTCGTTGACACCTGTTGGTGACCCCTTGGCACTATAAAGGAGGCCCATGCACAACGTAGAAGGGGTTCGCTGGTTCGATTCACTCAACACAACACCACCATACGCTCGCATTCTTGAGCAAGGTCAAATACAAACACAAAGCAGCAGTAGGGTTTTACGCGTCCATCGCGGCCCGAAGTTGGGTAAAATCCGCCCGCGTGCATCGCCTCGATCTGCTCTCTGTGCCTCTCCGCCCTCGTACCGCACAGACGAAGGGGCCCCGGCCCCATAGGTGCTCGCGGCGGGCGGGTCTCTCCCCTCCGGCCCCGACAAGCACCTATGTTGGTTGACAAGGGAAAACAATGACAAACGCAGTACGCACATCTATAACAAACTATTCTTTTGTTTTGGGGGACAAGGGTGTAGAGTTTGAGCAGGACTAGATTTGTTGCGCTCACATAGGGAAAGGTGTCTAAAGATAACAAAACTAGGACCAACACAAATATGCTCCTTGGTTGTTTGTTCTTTGTTGCAATGGACTGTGCATCACCCCTTCATACATCGGTAGATGCACATGGTGTTGGTGCATCCACTATCCCGTGCAACTCTTTAGCTGTTGTTAATCTAAGGCCTTGTTTGGTTAAAAAATCCCTAGTCCCTACATGCTTGGTTCTAGGGACTAAACATGGACTAGAGGTTATCAAATGACATGCTAAAAGACCATGTTACCCCTAGTAATGAACTAATAGAGACAAGGTGTGATGTGGGGCAGGGGCAACTGTTGGAAAAAGTCCCAAACAGACTCTCCCTCGGGGTCTTCTTTCCTTAGTCCCAAATGCCCACTTTTAGTCCCTAAAAGTCCCTCCTGTTTGGTTTAGATGGGACTGACATGGAGTTTTTTTAGTCCCTACACCAAAATGTCCCTGTAAACAAACACCCTCTAATAATGCCGCTGGAAAATTGATGCAATGCCACAATTAAAAGCAATATTTACTGTTAATATTAATCAATACCACCATTTGAGAAATGCTACTGTCTTGCTTTCTTTCCCATTTAGATAAATTAGATACTTCTTTTTGTTGGATTCTGTGTCATCCACCATTATTGACCACTAGTTGTTTCCTTTGCACCTCTATGTAAACATGGTTATCTACTTCACCTCGTTGCTATTGTTACCTTTTGTTGCACTGCACAAAACACTTTTGTTTTAAGAGTGTTTTGTGCAGTTCAACCAAAATGTCACACCGACAACGTTGCTTGATTGCTTGATCTTAGTGGAACTGCACAAGAGTAGATCTTACTTCCTATCCGTGTTGGCAAATTTGGTTCAGATCTTCTTCTTGTGAGTTGTTTGAATTCCGCGTCTTGAGAGGTCAGTACTCGCCTTCTTTCACATGATTGTGCAGTGTGATTTCATATGTTGTGCTACTTGTATGGTAACTGCACAAATGGAGACAAGACTTCCAATTTGCCGTAATATCCCATGAGGTAAGATAAGGATATTTCACAACTGTTGGCCTATATTTTGCCACTTTCATCAGAAAATTAATGTCGTTGTTTAGTGCTATACTTTTGCTCCCTAATTGACATGCCAAATCTTACATTGAAGGCGAAGCTTGTCTGTTATTGAACCAAGTGATGAAGGAGGAGAACAAGCAAAAGAAAAACAAAAATCAACTCCCGGTGCTATAATGAAGCACTAGAACTGTGATGACACAAGTAATGATATAGTGTTGCATCTTAATTTATTGCTATGGCTGGAACGAGCAATTGTTTTGCCACTGACTTGATGCCACTCTTAATCTAATATGTAATTATCTCTACATGTGCAAACAGGGATCTTCTTTGAAGATACCATATATTTTTGTGGAACTACACAAGAAGATGTTGGAAACATTAAACTAATCAAGGATTATATAGTAAGCATGGCCACCACAGTAGATAGCAACAGATGGTTCCGGAGAAGTGCTTCATCTGTATGCTCTACACAACAAGCCTCCTGACAAAGGTTTGCACTCGCCCACGGATTTCATCCATATGATTGAGTTGTGTCATCTATATTGGTGTTGTGCTACTATTTAGATACTGTCATGAGAAAGTGGTATTGTCCTTGAGAAGTGCTTCATCTGTGTTGTTTTAAATATTTCCTTTCCTTTTTTTCGAGCAAACAGGGATGATAGCATTTAGTTGAGATGTGAATAGCTGAGATGCATAATCATCGATTGTTTTGAATGTTCTCTATGAATTGCCAAGCCTATGTGTTTGATTGCAATGTACAGGAACGCTAAAAAGCTGCTCAAACTCTTTGTACTCCTTCTGTTCCTTTTTACTTCGCACATTGTGAAAGTGCATACTTTTTTCTATAAGACTGGTCAAAGTAGAGATACTTTGACTGCAGAAAAAACTTGTATGCAGACTAGAAAGGACCGAAGGGAGTACATGTGAAACTGCTGCAAACGAGGTGATCACCCTGGGAATAATGCTAGTACATATTGTTTTGCATGTTCATCCAATGCTAGTGATACAAGAATTCGAACTAATCGAACTAAATTCATTTATACACGGTCAGATTTCATATAAACATGCCAGATTTCATTACATGTCATGCATTCTTCAACTAAAAAGGGGTGTGCTAGAGGTATAATTAATTAACCGAAGCTACCCACATGTGTCCGGCTGAGCCGAACAGAAGCTTCTTCTCCAGCGGACTGAGCTTCAATGACTTAATTGCGGGTGCAGTTGCGTAACTGACATGTGGCCCAGATTCCTGTTGGGCCCACGTGTCAGTCAGCCAACTGCACCAGCAGTTAAGTAGAAGCAGCGTCCTTCTCCAACCTAACCCTCCGACTCCACGTCGCCGCCAAGAAGCTAATCGGCCGTCAATGGTCAACCCGCCTAGCTTGGCTTCAACCGGAGGGTAGCAGCGGTGGCCTTACTTGGACCCGAGCGGCGGCGACCTACCGTGTTCTACTCTTCCTCGTTTTCTGTGTGGCGCGGCCTCGTTGGCAGCGGGGCGGTGCCTCGATGGAGCCGGCGATGTCCTCTATCTCGTTGCCGGCGGGGAGGCGCCTCGGCAGAACAAGGGAAATCCTCCCCCTCGTTACCGGCAGGGTGGGGCCTCAGCTGAGCCAGCAATGTCCTCTGCCTCGTTTTTGGCGGGGCGGGGCCTCAACAGAGTAGGGCCTCCGCCTCGGTGCTGGCGGGGCGGGGCCTCTGCGGAGCCTACAATGTCCTTTGTCTCGTTGTCGGCGGGGCGGCGCCTCGGTGGAGCGGGGCAAATCCTCCCTCTCGTTGTCGGTAGTGTGGGGCCTCGGTTGAGCCAGTGATTTCCTCTGCCTCGTTGTTGGCAGGGCAGGGCCTCGGCAGAGCAGGCGGTGTCCTCTGCCTCGTTGTTGGCGCCGCAGGGCCTCGGCGGAGTAGGGCCTTGTCAACGCCAGCAGAGCGGGGACTCGTCGAAGCCGGCATTATACTTTGCCTCGTCCTCGGTCTCGCCAAACAGCGCCTCGCCCGCTTCATCACCCTCTTTGTAGGTGGCCCCAGCCTCTGCCACCTGCATGCGGTACCGCCAGCGCTTGAGGCGACCCTCGCGGGCGGAGCGATATGAGTCAAGCAGTGCCTCCTGCTCCACCCGCTCCGCGGCGATCTGCTCCTCCGCCTACAGGTGCTCTTGGAGGACATGGTGGTTGTAGGCGGCGTCAACCTGCGCCTCCTGGAACTTCTCCTCACGCTTCTGCCTCACCGTGTACATGTATGGGGCACGGGCCTCACCGATGGTCATCGTGCAATGCACCGGCGAGGATGGCGCAGAGGAGGGAGTTGGCGCCAGATCATCGACTACCATGTTCTCCATTGGGATGTCATCATCCTCCGGCTGCCTGCCGGCCAGCCAGTCGGCAGCAATGGTTGCCATCTCCTTGTGGTCCGTCGTCCGCCCGTCCTGAAGAGCGCTAGAGTGCGAGGAAGCCATGGTGGGCAATAGTGGTGTGGACAGGAGAAAGGGAACAGAGGCGGATGACTGCGGCTATGGCCGACACAACAGTTTATATGGCAATGGTTGGTGGCGGAGGGACGGACGTGTGGTGCCGGAGTAGCCACCTCGACAACCGTATCTCATTAATGTGGGCGACAGAGGACGGACGGATGACACTTGTGTCATTTGAAAGCGAACAATCGCTTTGCCGGGAAGCGAAGCGGCGGTCTTGACTTCGTTTTGCCGGAAAGCATGTGGGGGCGAGGGCGGTGCAGGTGGGCAGGCAGCGGACTCATGCTTGGCAGCGGGTCGGTCCATCATTCGTACATGTTGGCTTGCCAGCGAGCTCGCCGAGCTGAGCGACAACAATCAAACAATGGATGTAGCTTCCGACCAGGAGCCGGTGCCACTGTCCAAGCTGGTTCATGCCGTGTTCACCATAGAGCAGGTGCGGCCGCACTTCGTCGCCCTAATGGCGGAAGAGCTACCAGCATAGGAGGACCTGTGCTGCAACCTTCGTCTCCTCAAGGAGTACTGGTGAATAAGCAAACGACAATGCCGTCGCGGACATGTGGCCCTATGATCCTGGCTTCCCGAATGAGCAGCGGGCACTGTATCAGACCATCCGTAGGGCCCACGAGAGGCCCTCTCCGTCGTCCTTCAAGTTGTTGCGATCGCTGTAGCGCCGCCGTCTCGCATTGTCAACGTGGTCAATGGACACGAGGAATAAGGAGATGACTTTACTTGGAGAGGATGACAGTGGGGACCCACCAGAGCCATAGCCGCACGTATGCAAGTGCCTCCTTATTATATAAAACTGTAACTTTTTTGCTTCCTCCTGGTTTCCTGACATGACGGTCCGACAACATTGTCAACCATGTAGTCAATAAACGGGAGAATTGCACAAGGAGTGGCCGACAGCTGGGACCAAGCAGCTCGGCGATGTTGTGTTTTTAAGGTGTGAGCCTTTGCGAGTTTTCTTGAATGATGTTTTCGTAGTTGTTCAGAGGAGAGCAGGGTATTAACTGGGCGGGCTGTGGCCGGTCTAGCCCCGGCCAGATATCCAGCCCAGATATTAAATTTTTTTCAATGTGAAAATGGCTAGCCCAGCTATACTTTTTTTGAGAATACCCAGGCAAGGTCAACTTGTTATTCTCTGCCCTGCTGGGCTGCATATCTTTCCTTGGAGGGATGCATTAGGCTTAACAAGAAAATGGGATTTAAAAAATAACAAATGGGATGTAATTATAAAAACTGGGCAGTAATTGAGGGAGTCCTGGATTAGGGGGGTATCCGGACAGCCGGACTATATACTTTGGCCGGACTGTTGGACCGTGAAGATACAAGACTCAAGACTTCGTCCCGTGTCCGGATGGGACTCTCCTTTGTGTGGGAGACAAGCTTTGCGATCCGGATGTTAGATCTCCTTCTTTGTAACTGACTCTGTGTAACCCTAGCCCCCTCCGGTGTCTATATAAACCGGAGGGTTTAGTCCGTAGGACAAGAATAATCATAGGTTTAGCCTCTACGATCTCGTGGTAGATCAACTCATGTAATACTCATATCATCAAGATCAATCAAGCAGGAAGTAGGGTTTTACCTCCATCGAGAGGGCCCGAACCTGGGTAAAACATCGTGTCCCTTGCCTCTTGTTACCATTAGCCTTAGGCGCTTGGATCGGGACCCCCTACCGAGATCCGCCCGATTTTGACACCGACATTGGTGCTTTCATTGAGAGTTCCTCGTGTGTCGCCTTTGCAAGTCTTGATGGCTCCTTCAATCATCAACAACAACAGCGGTCCAGGTGAGACTTTTCTCCCGGACAGATCTTCGTGTT